>PVKS010006244.1:0-35983 GCA_004027875.1 Aplodontia rufa
AAAAAAAAAAAGAAATCACGTGAGAAATTAGAAAATATGTTGAAATAAATGAAAACAAAACGCAACATCACCAAAACTTATGGGATGAAGGAAATGCAATGTTTACAGGGAAACTTACATAAGCTTATGTTAAAAATCTATAGCCTAACTTTTCATGTTAAGAAATCAGAAGATAAAACTCAAAGCAGACAAAAGGAAGGAAATAAAGATTAAACAGAAATAAATGAAATACAGGAGAAATAGGGGAAAAAATGAAACCAAATGTTGGTTCTTTGAGAAGATAACAAAATTGACGAACCTTAGCTGAACTAAGAAATAAAGGTTTATATTACTATAATCAGGAATGAAACAAGGGTCACTAGTATTGACCTTGTATTGAGAAATAAAAAGATTATGAGAAACATTACAAACAACTATATGCCAATAAATTAGAAACCGTAGATCTGCTGGGAATGGTGGTGCATGCCTGTAATTCGAGTGGCTCAGGAGGCTAAGACAGGAGGATCACAAGCTCAATGCTATCTATCTTCAGCAACTTAGCAAGGCCCTGGGTAACTTAGCAAGATCCTGTCTCAAAATAACAAATAAAAAGGGCTAGGGGGATGCTGCTCAGTGATTAAACAATGCTGGGTTCAATCCCTAGCACTCCCCCATATACCCACAAAAACTTCCACCAAAACTGATCCAAGAGGACACAGGAAATCTGAATAGATTAGCTAGCAACAAGAGTATGAGTAACCAAAAAATTTCCCTTAAAGAAAAGCTCAAAGGGCTTCTCTAGTAAAGTCTACATTTATATCAAATGTTATAGGAATTACCACCCTTCTCAAACTCTTCCAAGAAAGGAAAGAGAAAGGGACTGGTCTTAACTCATTCTGAAAAGCCAATATTACTCTCATACCAAAATGAGGCAGATATCACAAGAAAATTACTAATATCCCTTATAAAGTCATAAACATCCCATCTGCAAGATGAGCATCCCTAATTAAAAAATCTGAAACCGAAAACTTTTGAGCACCTGACACACAAGTAGTACAGGCTATTCAAATATTCCAAAATCTACAAACTCCAAAATTTTGGTTCCAAGCATTTCAAATAACAGCTATTCAATCTGGTTTTTTTGTTTGTTTGTTTCTGCCAAGAAATACCATCTAGATCTCTATGTCCTCCTGTCCCAATCTCAACTGGTTACTCTTCAGACTTACCACACAGCCACCATTCTTTGATCTATCTCCAAGCTTCACCTCCATCCTGGAAATTCTCTTCAGACCCTCATGTATGTGATCCAATTTCCTGAATCCTTCCTCTTTTGGGTGTATCTCATCATACTGATGGAGCCTGAGCCTTTCAGTAACCTCCTGAGAAACAGTACACTTGAAGTATGTCAATAATCTCATATGTTTTACATTTATCCCATACTTGACAACTTGACATAGAATGAAAAGTTTGAAAGTAACTTTCCTTCAGGATTTTGAAGGCATTATTTCATTACCAAATGTTTTCTAATGCTCATTTGTAATCCTTTTTATATTCTCCGTTTCTGTAAGTTTTAAATCTTTCCTTTATTTTTGGTGTCTGAAATTTCACCATGATCTACCCTCTCTGATTTTTTTTTTTCCAATAAGAACTAGAGAGAGAGAATCAATTTTATTTTTTCATCTGACCTGTTTCTCTGACAGCTGTGTATGTGGTGCTGGGGTTCAAACCTGGGTCCTCATGCATGCCAGGCAAGCACAATACCATTCCAGCTCTTGTTCTTTTTTTATTTGATAATGCTGAACATCCAAGTCCTTTCATTGTGGAAGTGCAAGGTTTTTTGCTCAATTATTCTTAATTTCCTCTACCCTTTCTCCCATTCTACAATTATTTTTCATATATTGAACCTGCAGTGGTCCCCCCCCCCCAATTCTTTTCTCCTGATTTATAGCTTCTTGTCCAGCTTTGTGGGGAATTTTTTCTCAACTTTATCTTCTAACTCTTCTGTTTTATATTCCAAATTTCCAATCCTTCTATTCATATTCTTAATTTCTAAAAGCTCTTCTTTTCTTCTAAGCTTTATTTTTATAGTATAATTTTATGATTCCTTCAAATATACAATATACTCTTACATCCAAAGATATTAATAACATTTCATAAAGTTTTATAAAGTTTTCTTCTTGAAATGTTCTCTATTTCCTTTTCTCTTATATTGGACTTATTGATCCTTGATTTCATATTTAAAGTGAGGCACTTAAAAGTTGCTTGGAATTCTGTGTTTAATGGGTTGTCACTGTAGCTTGATCAATCTGGTCATTTACTTGATGGACTTTCATTTAAAATTATCAGTTGGTCTTTTTCCCTAACCTTATCAGTTTGCTGTTAAGAGGCTGACAATTTCAAGCTCACATCTGGGGGCAGGATTCTGACAGCCAGTATTCTCAGAACCTGAAGGAGAGAAAGCAGCTGGGGATGATTTTCAGTCTAACATATAAATTTCTACTTAATTCTCCCTGATTTTAGGTATGATGCCCTTAATCTGAGCTGTGCCTAGTGTTCTCAAGATCAGAGATACTCCAAAAGAATGTAACAGAAGAAATCAGGATCAAGGTAAGAGCCCCATGACTCTGCTTGTTATGCAAACTTTTGGACAATTCTTTCAGAAGTACCTGTAGGCATCAATTCCTAAAGTATCTTAGGTATCTATAAAACTAAAAGATCTTTCCCACCATCAGTGTAAGTTAGCTTTCTCTGCAATAGTTACCACTTGTTAGATTCCAGCTTCCAGGGTTTTACTTCTATGATCACCCTTCCAGTTCTCATGTCCTCACCCTTTCAGTTTTTATGTTCTTAAGATTCTATGACTTTTTGGGGACTGGAGCGGTGACTCAGTAATTACACATTTGCCCAGTATGCAGCACCATGCACACAATGAAGTCTCGGAGCAACGAAAGCCCCATGAAAAACTAAATAAAATTATTTCTTGCTTTCTCACTCTTAAAAAAAAAAATTCTATGCCATTTTAAAATTTTATTACAAGGTTGATGGTACACAATGCAAATGGCTATTTAATCTACCATGCTTAAATGAACTTTCACCTCAACAGTTCTGATGTGCCATGTCCTCACTGTTTATCTCAAACAACTTTAAAAAACATCAAAGGAATTTTAAAAGAATGTGTATTCTCTATTGTAAACAAAGTTTGACATGCCTTAGTAAATAAAACATATTACTATTCAAATCTTTACAGCCATAATTTTTTTATTCTATACAATATTTTAAATGGTAAATTAAAATCTGAAAAGAATGGTATTATCAATTTCTCTAAAGAAACGCTACTGCATGCTTCAAAGCTATTTGGTCATCACACAAAATTCAAGCTTGATATTGTTTAGTATAACCTTTAATTAAAAAATTATTTTCTTGGGGCTGGAGCTGTGGCTCAGAGGTTACGGCGCTTGCCTGGCATGCACACGTACACGAGTTCAAACCCCAGCACCACGTACATAACGAAGTCTCGGAGCAACAAAGGCCATGTGAAAAACTGAATAAAAATTGATTCTCTCTGTCTCTGTCTCTCACTGTCCCCTCTTTCAAAAAAAAAAAACAATTATTTTCTTCATGTAATTGTTTTTGTCTTGGAATTATCCTCCAGTTGGTATCAAAAGTTACCTCATCATTCAAGTTTAGTATGTTTTTGCCATTTCTTTACTTTCAACAATTCTGTCATTTTTTTAGGTAAGACTTATAAAAACACAAAAATTTTAATTCAATCTTTAAAGGAGACAGGGAGAAGAAATCAATACTAATTAAATTAAAAAGCTATTGGAAGTCTCAGGTAATTAAACTTGAAAGTGGGTGAATCAGGCTTAAAAAATAAAATGAACCAGGAGGCGGTAAGTCAAACTACCCCCTAAAGAGTGTCTACTTAGGGTCCTATTTTATATCAGTGTACCATAAAGACATTTACTGCACAGCACAGGCCTTCTGAAAAGTCACAATCACAGACATTCTCTCCAGCTCTTCCATTTCTTTCTATATAAGTTGTTTCAGTAAAATCAGTGTATTTGGAATAATCCACTTAGCTTCTGAATTCCCATCCCTTTCAAACTGTTACCTTTCCTCTTGCGTAGAGGGATATTTTCATTGCCTTTCAACGTACGAGTACCCAGGACAAAGCAAGGAAGTGAGGGCCTACTGGCAAGAACTCTAGAATCACACAGAGGTATAAACAAGCTAGGCACTACTTAAGGAATTCAGGATAAGGGTTTCAGGAAAGCTTTCTATTCCCATACTACGCGTTCATTTGGACAATGAGAAAACGACAGACAGTTCTGTTGTCTCCTCTTCTCACCATTACCACCTATACAGAGACCCCCAAATTTCAAAGATATGAAATCTCTAGTTCCCAATGATAGTAGGCAACAACCTAATCTCTTTCAACTGAGCTGATCTGCCTCAACAGAAAACCTGGACAGAGTCAAATATACCTCCCTATTTAATGGTGTCCCCAGAATCCCATTATTAACATCTTTACTAACTCAAGGTAGGACTACAGTTAACTGTGAAAACGGTTAAAATATAAATTTGTTGTATTAAAACTAATACATACTATATTAAAATTTGAAGACTCCATTAACTCCTAAACTTTTATTGTTCCTTAATTCTTAAAAAAAAGGGGGGCGGGGGCAGGAGTGGTGACTCAGTGGTAGAGTGCTTGCCTGGCACATGCAAGGACCCGGGTTTGAACCCCAGCACCACATACACAACTAAATATTAGAAAAACAAAAACCAGATGAATAAACAAAATTGATTCTCTTTCTCTTTAAAAAAAAAAGATTTTTAAAAAAATTATATGAGAGTTGGAATTTTTCCTTTTATTTTAAAATAATCCTTACTCATTTAAAAACAATATATATTTACTTTAGGAGCTCTTAAGAACTTCAATGAAGACAAACATCTTACATTTTTTAATATCAAAAAGTACTGCAATCCAGTGATATTTACATTTTAAGATTTTTTCCATATGGAAAGTGTTTCTAAGTATTCCTAAATTTTAAAACAAATATAAACAGTAATCCAGATTAACTTTTATTAGCTCCAGTTTTCCCACCAGGTCCCTTATCAAGACTCTTATACCATGGCTAAAATGGACTGTAACAACTCAAAATCTGGCATTACAATTATAAGCTCTTGGGCTGGAGTGGTGGCTCGGTGGTTACAGTGCTTGCCTGGCATGCGCAACTTCGAAAGTTCAAACCCCAGCACCCAAGTACACAACAATGCATTGGAGCAACAAAGGCCACATGAAAAACTACATAAAATTGATTCTCTCTCTCTCTCTGTCCCTCTTTTTTTTTTTAATCAATTTTATTTAGTTTTCCATGTGGCTTGCGTTGCTCAAACACTTTGCTGTGTACATGGTGCTGGGGTTTGAATTCTCGTATTCACACATGCCAGGCAGGCACCGTAACCGCCAAGCCACGGCTCCAGCCCTGTCCCTTTCTCTTTTAAAAAAACAAAAAACAAACAAACAAACAAAAAAACCACAATTATAAGCTCTTATCATTCATCTAAAATATTTTTTACTTCAACACACTGGCAATTATAACTTTAGTTAATACTTAGTCTTTAAACCTAACTTAACAGGAAAAAAGTACAGTGAGTTCAAGTCAATGAGTTGTTTTGTTTTTATTTTTGTTTTTGTTTTCTCGTAACAGGGATTGAATTCAGGGGTGCTCAACCACTGAACCACATCAACCAGTCCTTTTCTGTTTTGAAACAAGGTCTCATTAAGTTGCTGAGGGCTTCACTAAACCGCTGAAGCTGACCTCAAACTTGCAATTGTCCTGCCTCACCATCCTGACCAGTGGGATTTACAGGCATAGGCCACCACATCTGGCTTCAAGCCAGTGAGTTTTTTATGGAAAAAAGATGTACCTCAATAACTCAAATTATCTCTGAATAAATTTACTTTGAAACCCAGAAGATGAAAATATTGTTTGATTTTTAACTCTGCACTACAAACTTCAACAGCCACCATATTTCATATAATCTATTGTAAAACTACCTATCCTTGGGGCTAGAGCAGTGACTCAGTGGTTTTGGCACTTGTCTGGCATGTGCAAGGACAGGAGTTCAAATCCCAGCACCACATACTATACAATGAAGTGTTAAAACAATGAAAGCTACATGAAAAACCAAATAAAAACTGATTCTCTCACTGTCCCTCTTTCTCTTTAAAAAACAAAAAAACAAACACTATACCTATCCTCTTTTGGGGTTTTTGTGGGGGGGGGATAATTTTTCTTTTTTTGTTTTAGGTACCAGGGATTGAACCCGGGGTACACTTAATCACTAAGCCACAACCCTAGTACATTTTTATTTTTTTATTTTGAGACAGGGTCTCACTAAATTGCTTAGGGCCTCGCTAGGTTGCTAAGGCTGGCTTTGAACTTGCAATCTTCCTGCCTCAAGTCTCCAGAGCTGATGGGATTACAAGCATGGCCCAGCCAACTCTTAATATACTCTCCCTCAACCAACAATATACTAACCTCTAACTGGCCTTCTTCATTTCAATCTGTTCTCTAATCTTGTTTTATCTAGCTGTAATTTATGTAATTCTGGCCAATAAACTTCAGCAGACCTCTACCTTATTTCTAACCCTTCAGCTAATGTCAAGTTTATATTTCATTTAAAATCCTTTACTTAGGCCAGGCATGGTGGTGCATATCTATAATCTCACCAACTCCAGAGGCTGAGGCAGGAAGAGCGTAAGTTTCATAGCCCAGCCTCTGCAATTTAGCTGATCCCCCTCAAAATAAAAAAGGATTGGAGTGGGGGTGGGCTGGAGTGGTGGCTCAGCAACACGGCACTTGCCTGGCTTGCCTGGCATACGCAAGGACCAGGGTTTGATCCCCAGCACCACATACACAATTAAGTAGAGGAAAAACAAAAATCGGATTAAAAAAAAAAATTAACTCTCTCGCTCTCAAAAAAAAAAAAAAAGGATAAGGGGTATATGTAGCTCAGTGGTAGTATTCCACTGGCTTCAATTTCAGGTACTGAAAAGAAGAAAAGGTAATAGGTAATATACTTTGCTTTAACCAAGAAAGTCACTTGCATTACACAATTCACATCTCTAGTATTTTTATAAGCATCTCCCCCTTCCTCCCCATACATAAAAAAAGGGATAGTCTCTTCCCACCAATCCATACATACCACCTTTTTGAAATCTAGGGAAAAATTACTTTTTTGCCAAGAAGCTTTATTAATTATTTCACAAATGAAGAGTGGGGAAATAAAATCACACAAACAAGATTTTTCTGAATACAAAAAATTAAATCACCCAAAACCAAATTCAAATATAATATTCATTTTTATCAAAACATGAAACCACAGAATGTACTCTGAAATAATTTTTTCTACACATGAAAGTCTCAAAGCTATTAACATTCAAATTGGTTTATGGTTGTGATTTTTCTGTATCTAGTCCCCAAAAGCTATGAATGAAGTCCTAATACTCTAGAGATAAAAACATTTTTTCAATGTCCATATAACCAACTTTGTTTTAGTCTTTTATACCTCACAAAACCTACAATAATAAAAGCTAACATGAGGTTTTAACATTTCTTCAATGCAACTACTGAAATTCAGAGCAAACGTATATTAAGCAAACTCATTAAAAATTCCAAAAGAAAAAAAAATTTTTTTTTTAAAAAGAGAAGAACAGCGTGAGAGAGAGACAGAGAGAATCAAGTTTTATTGAGTTTTTCACATGGCTTTTGTTGCTCTGATACTTAGTTATGTACGTGGGTGCTGGGGTTTGAACTGGTGTACTCGAACATACAGGGCAAGCACCATAACTGCCGAGCCACTGCTCTAGCCCCCAAAAGAAAACTTTTTAAGAGTAAAAATTTTCATTCAAAAGTGCAGAAGTATTCATAATGCAAATGCTAATGAAGTTGTCTTTCCATGGCAATCTGTACACAATTTACAAAACATGTCTGACCCAAAACTAAGTATAGTATAATGTGAAGACACATATATTCATTATGTACTTTTTACAACTTTATTGTAAGTAATCCACATTTCAGAAAAAAAAATTTTTCCCAAAAGCACGAACTTAACAATGTTTTAATTATTAATTACATTTAAAAAACTAATTCAAACACTGGAAGTAGAAATCATGGTCATGAATTCCATTTTAATACTCAGTTTATAAAGCCTCCATCAAGGACATTTACCCAATTTTTATACAATGATCTGTAAGGTAACATTCTAGTTATGCATAAACAAATGTCAAAATCTTTCTGGTTAATAGGCGGTTGCTTACCTGTAAAAAGTAGTATACCAATTTATTCCTATCTGTACAATCACAGTAAGAAATACTCAAGTACCTTATTAAGCAACCTGAAATGCCTGAAAGCTAACTTACATAATGCCTGGAAGCTACTATGAAAGAAGCTCCAAAAGGCATCTATATAAGGAGGCAATCTAAGACCTCCTCTATCCACTACTTGGCTATATGCCTAGAGAATACCGTAATGAAAACCAAATAACTGTTATCTGAAGGGGCAATGCAAATCTCTGCATTCTAACCAAATTTTCAGGTCATAAAACTAACCTCTAAAAGGTTACTATTAATAAAACAATGAAGCATCTCTCTGACCTTAACATAAACAACACTGGAAAAAAACAGAAGAGTCACAGTACCAAGTATCAACTGATTTAACTCCAAATTCACACAACGCCAAACAAGCACAAAAAAAGGATATTCAGGCATCAACTCTTACTGCCCTTACACAGGAGAACAAATATGATCAAGTTAAGAAACAAGTAAAACTAATTTATGGTGAAAGAGGCCAGAAGAGCGTTTACTTCTATGATAGGGAATAAACTGTATGAGGCACAAGGCACTTTTCCCGTGCAGAAACTATTCTCTGTCTTGATCTGGGCAGAAGTTCCCTCTCTGTATTTATATGTAAAAATTCACTCAGTTGTACTCATAAAATCTGTATATCAATGTATGTGATCTATACCTAAATAAAACATTTAAAAACAAGTCACCGGGAGCTGGAGCAGTGGCTCAGCGGTTAAGGCACTGCCTGGCATGCAAGAGTACTGAAAGTTTGAGTACTGAAGTTTGAAACTGAAGTTTGAAAGAGTACTGAAGTTTGAAACTCAGCACCACATACACAACAAAGAGTTGGAGAAAGGAAGGCCACATGAACAACTAAATAAAACTGATTTCTCTCTCATTATCCCTCTCTCTTAAAAAAAAAAAAAAAATCACCAGGCTGGAGCAGTAGCTCAGTGGTTGAAGTACTTGCCTGGCATGTGTAAGGACCTGGGTTCAAACCCCAGCACCACAGGGAAACAAAGGCCAGATGAAAAAATAAATAAAATTGATTCTTTCTCTCTCCCCCTCTTTAAAAAATAAAAAATAATAAAAATAAGTCACCAATAATGGCCAAATCTAAAAACTCTTCTTCATTTCTCCTCCTTTTAAATAAAACTCTATCATATTGCTAATCACAGAATACAATATTCCCCAAATGGAACTCTTCTACCTTTGAAGATCCACAAGACTTTGTTATGTTTTTGTCAGCATTTTTCTTACTCCACATCATTTAATTCTCCAAAACATTAGTCCAATATTCATAAAATGTTCATAAGATAAGGCACAGTTCTCTATTCTCTCCCTTTCCTCCACCCACACGCCAAATTTCCTAAACATGATTCAAGCCATTCTGTTACCTGGTTTATATTTTTATCTTTTAATTGCCATCAATTCCTTACAGAAAGATTCTTCTCAAGCATCCCTTTTTCTTGGTCATCCTTTAAGGTTCAGTTCAATTTCTACCTTAACCTTTTTCTCCATTCTCTTAACAGGACTTGCTATACAAATACAGTCCAATACAGTAACCATATGTGACTATTAAACCTGAAGTCTTGCTAGTCTGAATTGAGGTGTCTTTTTTTTTTTTAATTCTTTTTTAAAGAGGCAGGGACAGTGAGACAGAAAGAATCAATTTTTTTCAGTTTTTCATGTGATGTATTCGTGGTGCTGGGTTTTGAACCTTCGTCCTTGCACATGCCAGGCAAGTGCTGCAACCTCTGAGCCAACTCTAGCCCCCTTGAGGTGCCTTTTAAGTATATGATAATATTGGAATTTGAAGATGTGGTTTGAAAAAAAGAACATAAAATATTTTAATTACGTTTATATGATGAAATGACATTTTGGATCCACTGGGTTAAATACATTAATAAAATTTCACATATTTCCTTTTTTAAATGTGGCTATAGAAACTTTAGTTTGTGTTTGTGGCTCAATTTATATTCTTTTTTTTTTCAACATTCTTTCGGGCAATGCTGACCTATAAAATCTATTTATAAATACCCCATAAATTGTCATTTTTCTTCTTCACTACCTTAACTGACCAGTAAAAATTTTATATATATATATATATACACATAGAACACATTTTGAAATATCTATACATTTGCAATATAGCTACATTGATCTAATGAAGACAGTCACCACTTCAAGTACTTTTTTTGTGGTAAGAATATTTAAAATAAACTTTTAGCAATTTTCAAGTATACAATCACAACTATAGTCATGATCTTTTAATATATGTCGCCCTCCCAATGACAGTGTAAAAATTCAATTTTAAGCTCGTCTTTTCAAAACAATTTAAATATTTTATATTAGGAATTACTGATAGGAACTAAATATCTCTGTATACTTTAAAATTAAATGGGCACTTAAATTCTATTTAAATATAATATCACTTTAATGATTTGAGGGTTTTTTGGGGTTTTGGTTACTGGAAATTGAACCCAGGATCTCATGCACTCATGCATGCAAGGCAAACCTCTACCACTGAGTTAGAGCCCCAGATCAATTCAAGTTCTTTGAAAAGATAGATGTATTGTGACTATATCTCAAAGTCTAAGCTAAATCCCCAAAGCTTTTATTTATTTATTTATTTTTATTTATTTATTTTTGAGACAGGGTCTAAGTTACCCAAGCTAACTTCAAACTTGTGATCCTCCTGCCTCAGCCTTCTGAGCAGCTGAGATTACAAGTATGTGCCACCAAACCTGGCCATTTTAATGATTCTTAACAATTAAAGGCATTTCAGTGTAAAACTGTAAGAAAAATTGTTTTCAGTTGACTATAAACTGATGGCACCTACATTTTACTGATAACAAATTTTGAGTTAAATGCTTCACCAGAATGTATAGACTGAGTAATTAAACCTGTAGCAATTCTGATCCACTGAGAATTAGTTGATTAAGCTTGATTTTATTCAGCTTAATAACTCAGTAACAAAAAAGGCAACTTCCATGTTAGCCATTATCACTGTACCAATGTCTAGCAGCTAAGACAAAGAGCCTTTATACGGCATATGAATAAACAATGTGAGTAACAAGACATGACTTGAAATATGGATAGGCAGAAAAATGGTTTTATAATGTTAAGTTTTAAGAACAGGAGATAAAAGTTACAAATTGTACAAAAACAAGGTAAAAGGATATACAGGAAAGCTTTAGGAAAATCACAAGTTCAAAGCTGGAGCAGTGGCTCAGCAGTTGGAGCTTTTGCCTGGCATGCCCAAGGACCAGGGTTCAAACCCCAGTACCACATACACAACTAAGTGTCAGAAAAACAAAGTTCAGATGAAACACTAAATAAAGCTGATACTCTGTTTCTTTAAACAAACTAAAATTTAATAAATAAAAAAGGGCTGGAGATGTGGCTCAGTGAGTAACTGAACCCCTGGTTCAATTCCTGGCACAAAAAAAAAAAAAAAAAGAAAAAGAAAAAAGAAACAAAGTCCTTGTCTCTAGAATTAAGATACAGTCAGGTTCAAACTTGACTACTGTTTGTTTATTTATTTATTTATTTATTTATTTTAAAGAGAGAGGGACAGTGAGAGAGACAGAGAAAGAGAGAAACAACTTTATTTAGTTTTTCACATGGTTTTAGTTGCTCCAATACTTAGTTGTGTACGGGGTGCTGGGGTTTGAACCTGGGTCCTCATGCTTGCCAGGCAAGCACCGAAACTGCTAAGCCACCGCTCCAGCCCCTTGACTACTGTTTATTAACTATATGATCTGAGTGTAAAATTTGTTTCCTCACAGATAAAACAGGAATTTATATACCATAGCATTAATAAACATTGCACAGATGTTTAGCTACATAGCCAAAATTTAATGTCAGTGTAATCTCCCTTCCCTTTAATACTAACGACTGACAATAAGTTTAAAGCAGACTTCCCCCACTCATTTCCCAAACTGCTGAAAATATTTTTAAAACATAAATGAAACTTCTAATATTCCCTACTCACACCCCTCCTGTTGTGAACTTAAAATTATTTTTACTAGCTGTCTTTTACAATTCTGCTGAAAATTCTAATTGGTTTACATTTATGACTTTTCTAAATCTAGCAGCCCCAATAGTTACATTTCAAGTCTCAATATTTTGAAGATAAAAACATATATTTTTTTAATGTCTAATCAAATGTTTTTGTGATTGGGGAGATAGATGGTAGAAATAAAATTAAAGGGGGGAAAAGATAACACTATACCAGAATAGACATATACAAAACAAAACAAAAAAGCGTAAAGAAGAAAAGAGCAAAAGGAAATGCTGTGCTTGGAAAAATTCCTGACTCAGACAAGCCAATGAAAAATATCCTATTCCTCTCCTCAATCTAGCGCCAACCAGTCCTCACCTGTATCTAGGGTTTACATGTACACTACATACAAATACACATAGCCAGCAACCTCTTCTCTTTACTAATAGTAACCGCCACACTCATGCACAAAAATTTAAAGGCAAATGAAGAAACAGGGTGTTGTTACAAAGACAAATACCTGGTTAAGAAATAACTTCCACTAAAATGCCCTCACCCTCTAGGTACATCAGCTGGCAATCATAAAATCTAATGCACTGCTGAAATACTTTAACCTGGTTACAGGATTTGTTCTAGAATCAGAGAAGGCACACTTTAATGCTTCCCTCTCACTTTCTTCAGAGACGTGGCTTTAAAGTGAAATGTTAGCAAAAGCATACAATTTCAAATTGGTATGATGGAAATTTCAAGTTATTACAAAAAGAATACACAACAATAATAACTATTATTATTCTAACAGCTAACACTCAGAATTCATCATGTGCCATAAAGCTAAGGACTTCACATGAATTCCGTAATGTGAACACTAAACCTCTATAAAGATGGTATTATTAAATCCACTTGCCCAGTGTGCATACTGCTAAATTTGAACACTGTCAATTTTACTTCAAGACTTACGTCTTATCCTTCCTGTCTCTTTTATACATGCATAATTATAAATGCCAAGTGTGATTCTATATGAATATGAATATGCATATACGTGTGTGTGTGTGTGTGTATATAATATATTCAGTAAGCAAAAGACAATTCCAACTCAAGGCTTTTATCTATCTTCACAAACCATTCAACAATGAATTGGGAATCACCCTTTCTCCCTAATAATTGATACTCTGAAAATACAAGTCACACTTAACATCTTCCTCAGGAAAGTAATATGTGTGTGTGTGTATATTCGATAAGCTTCCAAATAAAATAAACTCCATGGAGAAAGTATTAAAATATTATCTTTTTAAAAAATTAAATATTGATAAAATATGGATATGCATGCTTTACAAATTGTGCTTTAACCATAACACTCTATTAGGTGTTTTTCACTTTGACTCCTCTATTTGGCTCTTAACATCTATGTTTCTACAATTTATACAAAATGTCTCCACACAGTTTGAGTGTAGCCAGGCATACCCAAGGTCCTTGATTCATTTCCCAACAGTGAAGTCTTTACAGCACCATATTTTCAACTTAAATGATACACATACTAAAAGACCATAAATCTGTAACACTCTTACCAACTTTACTTTCAAATTTCATGGAACAATCATTACAAAATCACAGACTTACCAATCCTAAATGATATGGGAAGACTACAGTTTGCCAACTCAGAGGTAGAACAAAGATTAGTAGAGGGAGATTAGAAAAGAAATCTCTTAGACAAGCTAGCTAACTTTATTCCAGTCTCATTTTCCCCCACCCAAAAGAAATGTACTCTGCTATGCCTACCCTGACAGACTCCTTGACTTCTGCTTTTCTCCTCCTAAAAAGTTATTTCACAGAGTTTTTGTTCTTTCTAACATCAAAGGATTTATTCTGAACTTAAAAATACAAAACATACTAAATCCATACTCACATGAACTCCCAGTAAATTCAGAAAGAAGGTAACTCCACAGTTTAACATATATATGATAGATCTGAGAAAAGTTTAGGAGTGGTACAACTAAGACCTGAGAGATGAAAAGATGCCTTTTTCATCTTTCCAAAGACTTGAAATTCTCTTTCCCATTACTCTATGGGTCTCATATGGTATTTGTTTCTTTTAAGACAGGGAACAGTAGAAATACTTGAGCCAACCAGCAGGGTGAGCTAGAGCTAGAATCAGTTTTATGATTTTCAAAACTCAATGGACAAATGGCTTACACTATTAAAAGCAGCTATTTTCCACTCATAAATCTGAATCAAAAACACAATCTTCAGAGATACTTAAAAGCTACAACTCATGATTTTGTTCAATATTTAAAGTCTCCTTGTACAAAACATGTTTTCTATACCAGAAACATTAAATGTAAAAACACTTGAGTTCATTTGAATATGTGCCTGAATTATTATAGTACCCACCATTCATTCCGATGTTTTATTTTACAAGGCCATCATTCCAAAGAAATGTGAAAACTTTTTTTAAAGGACAGCTGAAACTGGTGCTCTACCAATTATGGTTGGATAATTCAACATGCCAGTTTCTGTTTGCTGCAAGCTACTACTGCCTTACTGACTGAAAAGCAATCCTGAGAAAAGCATTCCCACAAGAATAAGAGCCACTCTATTTCTACCAGAGTCGCATCTGAAGAAAAGAAAATAACCCTAAATAATCAATAGTGTCTTTAGGATGATAGAAAGAAGTGCCTGAACTTTCTCTAAATCACATTATCTCCACCATCTTGTCACTTTCCTTGAGTCTCTTCTCCTTTAGCTACCTATTACACTCCCAATTCAACCAAAACTCTCCCTCCCATATAACTCCAATGATAAACTAAACATGGAAAGCATTTAATATTTACAGGTGACAGACCCACTCTATAATTACAAATAACCTGAAAGTATAACCTAATTACCAAAAAAAAAAAAAAAATCCCATGGAATTAAATCCATTCACATAGTGTTGAAAATTACGAAAGGCTTATCAACTTTCTTAGGGAAAAAAATCAAGAGCTGGACCGATGGCTCGGCGGTTATGGCACTTGCAAGCGCAAATACACAGGTTCAAACCCCAGCACCCACGTACACAACTAAGTGTCAGAGCAACAAAAACCATGTGGAACTCAATAAAAATCGTTTCTGTCTCTCTCTCTCTCTCTCACACTGTCCTCTCTTTATTAAAAAAAAAAAAATCAATAATTTAAAAGCCCCTTAAATAACTTGTAAAAGTTAACAATTTAATTGCTTTTGCCAAATTTAGCATCCAGAAAAGTTAAAGATCACTGTGGGATCCCAACATAAATGATTTTACTACTTGTTGAACGTCTTCATAAACCTTACAGACAGATACACTACTCAGCAGCAAAAGCAGCAGCAGAAGTCTTTAAAAGTTATTTTAAAAAGAACAGCATGAGTGGCATGTTTTTAGCATCCCTCTCATTTCTTAGGTAAGAACAGCAATAACGGCAGTTATCTCAAACTTTCCAAGAAGTTTATCAAGCACTTGCTTCTTGCTTAATTTTTTAAATTTCTGGGTCATATCTACTTTTGAAAATCTCAAAATTCATAACCAATATTGCTCTGAAATTTCTACATTTTGCATCCGGATTTATTTCACTGAAAGTCACTTTATAAACTAAGTTACCAGGTAACATTACAAAAAAGTTAACTGATTGTCACAGAAATTCTCATTAATGTGATAATATTCAATTAATAAGAATTTTCAATAATACTCCCTTGTTTAGTCTTTTAACCACTAGTTGCAGACATTCACCTTTTCAGCCCAGCAATGTGACAAATGAAAGAAAAGAGCAATGCAATAGAAGTTGAAAGACAATGTTCTACTAGGCAACTAATTTAATTATCTTCTAATATTTTAAGAGAAGGGATATAGATAGTGGTTCTTTGAAACTCCACACTGTAAAACTGTAATGATCTAGAAATACATTTTTAATATTAATATCCTATTCATTAATACAGTAAGATTACTCTGAAGAAAAGCTTAAAAAGGAAAAATGTATATTTGAAAAGAAACAAAATGAAAATTTTAAGGAATGTTGAAAAAGTTTAAATTTCATTTTGAACACAAATTTAAGTGAGTGATCCAAATGTTTTTAAACATCCTTTCAAGTAATTATTTTGTTAATAGCAAAAACAAAACGTTAGCTGTTTTGAAATCTGTACTTCAATATTAGTTCATTCCAATACATATGATTTAAGTCATTTTAACTTAAAAGTGTTAGATATTTTAAACCTTAACGCAGCCATGATTTTAACAGCAATGCGTTAATACTAGTTAGGCAGTCACATTTCACCTATGTCTAAGCTAAATTATAACCTCATTATAAAAACTAGTTTTTTTCCTTACCAAACCTACCAAATACAATGTTGCAGACCTTCCCATGATACTTACACATGGCACTGAAGGCAAAGAGCTGGTTTCCTCTGAGGAACTTTAGTTGTCTATTTTTTGAAATGCTTTCCTTCTTGTGAGAGCAAACAATGTTAACTAAAGTAAACTACTGCAGAGAGGGAACACACGATTAAGGCAAATCTAAATCATCACCCAGATGCAACAAACTTGGCATTAGTCAGGACAGGCCAAAACAGAAGACGGTGTTTGGGTATTTCCGTGGAAACTGTTAACTTTTATACAAAATTGGGCCATCATTCCGGGCCCCGAGTTATGTGTATCCCCTCGCTGAGTTTACTGATCCCACCAAATCTGAAGTCTAAACGTGAAAGTTTTACAACTATGTTTAAGTCAGTATCACTTATGACGGTTCAAGGAAACTTTTCCACTAATGCTGCTAAACCATGGATGGATCCCAACACGAAAGTCGTCTGCGGAAGTCTCGTAACAAGAAACCTTTAGCTCCACCACCTAAGTTTCCAATCACTGAGAAGGGTCTGGGACAACTCATCTTCAGGTTCACTGGAGAAGTGGAGCACACCTGCTTTCCTCTGGCAGAGATTAAGCTCCCAGGGACACAAAGGCCAGGGAATCAGACCTGGAGAGGCAAAAAGCTTTAGCTGGACACCCACCGAGCCCCTGGCAACCAGACGCTGCGAGCGATTTACCTCTTGCTGCTACTTCCCAGGCACCTAGCGGTACGAGGTGTTGCAGAACGGGGGAGGGGAGGGCTATGCAGTCCTGTCCCGAGCCAGGGGAGGGGTGTGTACAGTTAACGCCACAGCCGGCGCTTCTGGCCAGGACCGAGCAGCCTTGCGGAGAGCGGCTGACGACTGCTCTCGGACCGCCCCGTTACTCAGTGCATAGCAATGGCGACCGCCAGGCTCCCCAAGCCGCCTGATCTCGGCCCCTTCCCCCTACTGCTCACTGGCTGCTCGGCTGCATGTGACTAAACAAAACCCCCAAGTCTAAGCCCAGCTCAGCCCCTTTGTGTCCGCTACCGGATCCCCCGACGGCGCAGCGGAAAGCCCCCCCCGGCCCCCCGCCGAGGCCCGCCCCGCGGCGGCGGCCGCCGCTCACCTCAGGCTCCGCGGCCCCCCGCGGCCAGCGCGGCCGCCGCCTCCCCGAACCCAGGGCCCAGGCTCCTTGTGCAGCACCAACTCCGCCTCCTCGGCCGCCGCCGCCATCTTAGCCTGTGCGGCAAAATGCGTCCTTTTGGATGGTTGGGACCCAGCCTAGGGCGTAGCTCTCCGGGCCGAGCGCCGGAGGCCGGGTCCCCCAACTTCTTCCGCCACCCTCAGTCCCGCCGCAGCCACAGCCCAGAGGCCCAAAACCCACTCGGGTCCTAGCTAATCCGACCAAATAACCCCTGAAACTCACAGTTTGGTGCCGTGTGCGTCAAACCGGGGCGACGTTGGGAGCGCGCGGCGTCCCCGCGTCACACGCCGCTCAGTACGCTACTCAGCTCCAACGGCCCCCCTCCGCTCCCCGCTTTTCGCCTCCGGCCCCGGTTCCCACGGCGCAGGCGCGCGGCTTTCCCGCCTCTGCCCGGCCGCGGGTCGCGGGGGTGGCCAGCGAGGAGCTCCTGGACAACTTCGGCTGATGGAGCGTCTGGGCCAATTAGACAAACGGGGGCAGCAGAAACAGCGTACCACTGTTCTCGGGTGCCAGAAACCAGACAAGGTCACCTCCCCCTGTGCTGACCTAATCGCTCCCGAGGAGGTTCCCGCCCCAGAGTAGGCACGCTCCAAATATGGTGGTGCCCAAACTCTGCAAGACCCAAACACTAGGCATGCCTAGGCCCTTTAAGGTGGAACAGGCCCATGTTTGGTTTCCAAAACCACTCAGGAGCCTGAATCCCCTTTATTTTACTACTATTGAGGAAAACAGCTAGAAAAACTCATTATTTGACAGTCATAACTGTGGAGTAATGGCAGAGGAAGGTTTTAAGAGCTTAAGGGGAGCAATCCAGAGATGCATGATGGCTGAGCAAAAGCATCAAGGTGGCATGTCAATTACCAGAACGCCCTGCCCTAAAAGATGGCCTGGGTTTGGTCCAACTTGACAATCTGAGGATGCTTCTCTCTGAATTACTGAATGTGCCAAGATTCTCCAAACTAAAGTTGTATAAAAAGCATCTGAGAAGCTAGTTAACCCTTCCAGAAGAATCAGTAGATCCCTAGAGGTTTCTGTAACTTCCTTTTTAGCCAGCATTCATGGCAAGATTATGAAGGCAGAGGAACGCTGGTGAGCAAGTATTCCCTTTGCCTTTGAACCCAGCAAACAAGAAGTTGCTACCTTTTAAGATGAACCAAAAGTTCCTAAGGAATTTGCTTGTCCTGTCTTAAATACTGTTACTTATCAGAACCTATGGCCTCCCCCAAAAAAATTAAAAATTTCTCATTAGTTGAGCAGCTATGATAAACTATGCTCCTCCAAACCCTCAAGATGTTATTGACACCCAGAGAAATACTGTAAGTGCATTTATTTAACAAGAATAAAAACCTTCCCTGTAGGTAGGAAACTTCCGCAAACAAATTTCAAACAAAGATATTAACGACACTAACTGCTTCATTAGCTAAAAATAATAGCTAACACTGTACCAGGCATTATTTTTACTTGTACAGTTTTATTACAACCTGATGAGGCAAAAAGGTGAGGTGATTTTCAAATCTCAACTCTCTGGGCTCTTTCAAAATGTAAATTTCTGTCTTCATTTACACTAATGTGTAAACAATAAAATAGAATGTTTTTTGTTAGTTGGGAGATGCCCTTTGGATAATTTCATTTGCAGAATCCATTAGAACTGGACATTCTCTGTTTACTATTGGATTTACAACAAATAAAAATGCTATGTTCTATAGGGTTTGTCACATTATATCACTACAAAAGCAGTTAGGTAGTTTAATGCCAAAATATTTAAAGACATTGAAAGGAAATTGCACTTGAGAAAGAAAATCACAATATAAAAAACTAATCCTGGGAGAAAATTCACAATGACATCTGCTTGCTGTGAATAAAATGTTGCTGTAATGAAAACACCTGCTAAAGAACCTTTCAGAAAAAGAAAGAAAAAGAAATTCCTCACTACTCTTAATATCTTAAAATCTGACAATAAAGTTTGTGAATCCATTAATTATTTAGTGAATGAAATTCCACAATAGAAGATATAAAGTAAGCCGTGATCTCACAGAAAATGCAATTCAGTATGGATAAAACAGATGACTCTCACTCCAATGCTTCTCAATTCCAGGCCAAAAATAAATAAATAAATAAACATTACTTAAGCTATGATCCTAATAATTAAGTTTTGGGTTTTGCCTAGGACTATACTAGTTCTGGACATGCCTCTGAGTACCAAAACCAGAAGGCAAGTTGCTTTTGTGGAACTGCAAATAGCTCGGTATGTTTGTTCTTTGTGGTGGGGATAGGGAGGATGTTTAAAGCAGAGATAGATGAAATAAACAAATCAAGTTTTATATTTATTTTTGTTCTGCAGTGACCCCAATACAGAGCCCTACTCATGGCAGGTATACAATAAATAATTCTATTCAGTTCAATTAACATTCACTGATTACTTTCTCCATTCAAGGCCCATACTATATAGCAACAGAAAAGGCAAGATCTTGCAGGTGTTCAATAAATAGTGGATAAATTAGGAGATTTTTATAGTGCAATAAAAGAACCAGTTAAAAAGATACAATCAAAGGAAATGGGGGAGATGAGGAAATAGGTAATACAACTTTTAAAATCATAGTTTTGAAAAGCCTCATAAAACGTGAATCCAAATAGATTGTGTATACACATATTTAGTAAAATTTGTATTTAATATTTAGGAACACATTTACTATTCTGCTCATCAGCATATCAAAAGAAGACAAAACCATAAGAGTATATGAGCTTGTTCATCAAACAACATTTAGAGGAAGAAAATGGTGGGACATGAAAATATTCAAGGAATGAGTAAAAAACTCCAAGGAAATAAATGAAGAGACAAAGGGAAAGGAAGAGATTCAGGCAAGAGAGTACCACCACCGAAGCCAAAGAAGTATAGGTAACAGCTTAGTGCTGTAACAAATAACCCCAAATCTCAGTGTTTCACTACAGTAAGTTTCGTTACCTATTCATACTCTCCTGCAGTAAGTTGGAAGAGGAGGGGAGGCCTTGGATTAGGTATTCAGAGACCTAAAGTCCTTCCATCATATGTTATCATACTTCTCATTTTCACTAGTCAGCACAGTAGTCATATGACCCCACTTAACTGCAGAAGAAAGCTAGAAAGCACAGTTTGCTGTATGCCCTGGAGGAAAAGGAAATGGAACTGCCCAAAGCAGAGTCTCTGCATCCCAAGTAAACTTAGCAAAGAAGTCATGAAAGGTGGGATGCCTCCTGGGCATACAAGATCACTGGTGACCTGGATAAGTGCAAGGTCAATGGAGTGGATTTTCCCAGTATAGAAGTTTCAGTAGTAAAGTAAAAGGAAAGAAGGGAAAATAGCCACTGAATCTGACCGTCTATGTAAAGTTGGCAAGATCAAGCAACTGGACTTACAAGACTGAGAAATTAATGCCAATACTATTGCCCAGGAATTCTTGGCAACTAACCAGCCAGTCTTCTGGTAAAAAAAAAAAAACTGCCTTCCGCCTTCGCTAGATCTTCATCAAACTTCCACACACATCAAACTTGAGAAATGCCTTTGTTGTTTATTTTTTCCAGTGAAAGACTCCTAATGTTCTGTAATATTTGATTGAGATTCATCAAAGGAAAAAAGGCATCTGCGATTTTGGCTATGCCATGTGCTTCATTAAAGAAAAGGAATATAAAGTGGTAAGTCAATATATTTGATAACATGTATTGATTTTCTATATAATCAAAAAATGGGGGCTGGGAATATAGCTCAGTGGCAGAATGCTTGCCTAGCATGTGTAAAGTCCTGGGTTCAATCCCTAGTGCTACAAAAAAGAAACAAAAGAAAACTGGGAGATATAATTGTACAGATGTGTTACTGTAACTGCATAGCAATAATTAGAAGTTGGACTTAAAGATCTTTGGTTTAATTGTAAATTAAGTTAAATATCTTCAGAGTGAACATGAAATCTCTATCCAATACTATTTACCTAGATTTTTCAAATATGTTGAAAGAAGGAAAAGAATGGCAGCTATAACCTTTAACAAATTTAGGAAACATTTAGTCAGAAATAGAAATATAGGTGTAAAAATATTGCAAGTTATTGTCATAATTATTTTTTGTGTCCATGTCTCTTTTTATTCCAGGACATTAAAATTTCTCTTACAATATCAAATTCTATACTCATTGCCACAAATTACTTCACTTTCAATGAAGAATGCCTGTGATGTAGTCTTTACATAGCTGATTGTTTAATCCTTTTCCACAGAGACTAGAAAATGTAAAGCCATCCTCTCTTCTAATATTCAATGCCTACAATGTTGCAGAAATTGTTTTGGACCGCTTGGAGGATGTGGCGGTAAACAGAATGTAATCAACGTTCAAATATCTTATGATGCTACAGATCAAAAATCACATGCTCAAACTGTCCTTTACATTTTAAAGTTGACAAAGAAAGAGATCAACTTATTTTTCTACTAGTGTCTCACATGGTACTATAGTTTGGATTGGACATGTACCCAAAGGCTTAGTCCCCAACCTGGTGCTAATAGGAGATGGAAGAAACTTTAAGAGGTAGGGACCAGTCAGGCATCTTCAGAGTTATGCCCTTGAAGGGGAATACCAGGATCCTGACCCCCACCCCACTGATCCTCTCTGTTTTGGTTTCCTGGCTGTGAGGAGAGCAGCTTTGCTCTATCATAGGCTCCCAACGTGATATGCTGCCTTGCCACAAGCCCAAAAGCAACAAGGTCAACTGATGACAACTGAAATCTCTGAAACAATGTGCAAAATAAGCCTTTCCTCTTTCTTTTTTTAAATTTATTATATCAGGGGTGGGTGTGCATGTTACCAGTGATTGAACCAAGGACCTAGAGTATACTGGGAAAGCACTCCATCCTTGAGCTACACCCCCAGCCCCTTATATTTTATTTTAATACAGGATCACCCGAGGCTGCCCACCCAGCCTCAAACTTGTGACCCTTCTGCCTCAGCCTCCAGAGTAGCTGGGATTACAAGCCTGCACCGCCACACCTAATACAGGTATTTTGTAACAGTAATAGAAAACTAACTCACCTGGTGATGGTAATGCCACAGAGTCATTTTCCTCCAGGATTTGGGTATTAGCTTTCCAGGTTGAAAATAAATTTAACACAGTTGATCAAGTTCAGGTAGATGAACCATATAAGAGACTAATGGATAAATTACATACTAATATAGTAATGATTTATAGTAAAAGTTTTAACTGCCAAACATAGTGGAATACTCAGGCAGACTAGTTGAAACTTTCTCTCCCTGTAGAGAAGGGTGCAGGTGCCAGGAACACCAAATTACTTGCTTGATGAGCATGGAATTAGATGAATATGGTTTTTACAGATAGTGTCATAAAACTTTGATAGCAAACTGTGCTCTGCCACAAGGATGTACCTATCAAGGGAACTTGACTCACTGGTCTGCTCTCATCAGAGAGCTCTGATTTTCCTTAAAGATACATAGCAATATACAAACGACAAAAAAAATTATAATCCACATTTCAGCACATTTTTTGTGGTTAGCAGTACCAGGGATTGAAACCAGGGCCTCGTATGTGCTAAGCCAGTGCTCTACCACTAAGCTACATTTCCAGCCTTATCATCTTTCTTTTTAATGTGATTACATCTCAGAAATCAAATTGTCTGTAAGACATAGTTTGTAATTGGCATTTTTTTTCTTTCCCATGGGCTCATAAAATAATGGCACATTTTTCAATCAGTATCTTAGAACCAATAGAATACAGTAATTGCCTGACATGTTTAGAAACTCACCTGACTGTTTTGATAAATTGACTTTCATAAGCTTCCTAGTTGCCTCACTTCATTGTTACTTACACTATCTAAGTTAAAAAATCATGTGAAGCTTTACTCTCAGTTGATACTCTGATCAGGCTGTCATAGTTGAGCTAAGTTCCTGAGGGATACAAGATGTTGGAGGATAATTCCTTCACAAGTGTTTATAGGGTAACCCAGACTTTACTGGGTTGTTTTGTTTTTTTCAATATTGAATATTTATTAGTGGATTTCATATAGCTGAAATATTTTATTTTTTTTCCTATGAAATGAATGATTCTTCCATTTGTCTAGTTAATAAATTGAGATTCATATTAATGAAAAAACCTTCCCAAAATTTCATATATGATGCAAGTTCAAACTGGGGGCTTTTATACTAAATCTCATCATCTCTTTTTAGGCATTTTGTTTTTCTGGACTTTCCTATAAAAATCCACACATTATCATAAAGAAAAAGTGGTGTGAGGACACTGTCAACTTAGGGTGAAATAGCTTCTTTCCAAGCTCGAGGTATAAGAAAGACTAGAGGAATGGGATATGATTCAGATCACTTTGATGGGGACAAAGATCAGACTAGGAAGACCTCACAGACTAGTTGGGTGACTTCAGCATGGGTCTTTGAGGCACCAAAGTTAAGGAAGGTCAAAGGGAGCCTGGGCTTTGATTGCCTTAGAGGAGAAAGGACATGAACAAGAGTGGTGGTTGAGGAAGCAGAGACAAATTACTGCCCTATACAAATCTGCCTAGGATCAGGTGATTGTGCTAACAATCCATAAGGTGATACAGATAGCTCTATCTTCAGGAAGGAGGGGTTATCAGGACCAAAAGCCTGCTTTGTCTTTAGTCCATTGTAAATGCATTTAATTCTGGAAATTGCACAATTATATATATATATATATATATACACATATATATATATATATACACATATATATATACATATATACACACACACGATATGCTTATCTATTATGGGGGAAATATAGAAAAGTCAAGAGACTGAGGTGTGGATGAAGTGTGGGTGATTCTGGATTAGGATCAAGGGCCTATCATATTGTTACTACATATGCATTTATGATTGTACAACAACAAAACTCCTCAATAAAAATTTTAAAACAATAGAATTCTAATATCATTATCACAGATGAGTTACAGAAAAACTGCTGCCTAAGGCAATAGTGAATGTGTTGTAAAGTTTTAAAATTATTCTACTGCTAGGGTTGATTTCTGGATTCATGGCAATGGATTACAAAATACATTGTCACTATTTTTAGGAGCAACTTTTAAGAAATGAGTTTGATGAAACATTTGGAAGAAAATGTACCAACTTCGTAAATCAATTATTAAAAATATTAATGAATAAAATACCTGAAAGTAATAGAATTTCCAGAAAATAAATACATTTCTCACTTCCTCCCAAGCACCTTCCTATTGTTTGTGTGTAGCAGCACTATACTGAATCAGTTTAACAGCGAACTCCTTCATTTCAAGTATGATGGGCAAAATGTGCTAGTGACAGTCTATATGTTTTCTCAAATAATGGGATGTGAAGCTCCTGGAACTTAAGAGAAAAGCAGCTTGCTTATCTACTGATGTAAGCACATGAAGAAAGCCTACAGAGTTATTCTCTATATACTTGTTGTGCTCTTTCTTTAAATTTAGTTATTTTTTTTAAGAGAGGAAGAAAGACAAAGAATCAATTTTACTCATTTTTTCATCTGGTGTTTGTTTTTCAGACACTTTGTTGTATATGTGGTGCTGGGGTTTGAACTCAGGTCCTTGCTCATGCCAGGCAAGCACTCTACCACAGAGCCACCACTCCAGCCACTTTAAATTTATTTTTTACTTATGCATAAAAATATTAAACATATTAACGGAGCATCATGTGATGTTTCAATACCTGTGTGCATGGTATAATGTTTAAATCAGCTTAAATGTATATCTATCTACTCAAACATTTAGCATTTCTTCATGGTGAAAACATTCAAAATTCTTTCAACTTTTGGAAATATACAATATATTATTGTTTTCTCTGTTTGCCACCACTGTGCAATAGCATACCAGAATTTATTCCCATCTAACTGTAACATAGTACCCATTGATTGGCTATTCCACCATCCATCCCCCAGCCTCTGGTAACCACCATTCTACTCTCAACTTCTATGAGATGAACATTTTTTATATTCCACATTTAAGTAAAGCCAAATGTGCCACTTATCCTTCTGCACCTGACTTCCATCCATGTAGCCACAAATGACAGGGATTTCATTCTTTTCTATGGCTAAATAGTATTGCATTGTGCATATGTACCATATTTACTTTGTACATTTATTAGTTGAAGGATAATCACATTGTTTCTGTTTCTTGGCCACAGTGAACAGTCCCTGTGGTGAACTTTAGAGTACAGCTATATCTTCCACATATATGTTTCATTCCTTCGGATATATACTCAAGAATGGGAATGCTGAATCATATGATAATTCTATTTTTATTTGTTTTTGAGATACCTTTATTCTGTTTTCCATAATGATTTACTAGGTTACATTCCCGCCAATATTGAGCAAGTGTTCTCTTTTCTCCACATCCTCACCAGCACTTTTTATCTCTAGTCTGTTTAATAATAACAGTCATTCTTATTGGGGTGAGGTGATATCTCATTGTGATTTTGATTTGCATTTCCCAGATGATTGTGATGTTGAACATTTTTTCATATATTTATTGGTCATTTGGATGTCTTAAGAGATGTCTATTTAGGTCTTTTGCCTAATTAGGTTATTTTACTGTTGATGTTCAGTTTTTAGGCTTCTTTATATATTCTGGATATTAACCCAATATTGGATGGATAGTTTGCAAATATTTTCTCCATTATCCAGATTGTTTCTTCACTTCAATAATTATTTCCTTTGCTATGCAAAAGCTTTTTAGCTTGATGTAATCCCATTTGTCTATTTTTGCTTTTGATTCCTGTATTTTGTCCCAAAATTGCTTGTCCTTCCAATGTCCTGAAGCATTTCCACTGTTTTCAACTGTAAGTTGATAGTTTCAGGATTTACATTTAAGTCTTTAATCCTTTTTCTGTTTATTTGATAGTTGATGAGAGATAGGGCTATAGTTTTATTATTTTGCAGGTGGATATCCAACTTTCCATGCACTATTTATTGAAAAAAATTATCCTTTCCCCAATGTGTCATTAGAACCTTTGAAAAAATCAGTTGGCTATCAATGTATGAGTTAATATCCAGGCTGTTATGTTCAATTGATTTCTATGTATACTTTTATGCAAATACTATGTGGTTCTGATTACTGCAACTTTGTAGTATAGTTTAAAGTCAAATAGTGTAATAACTCTTTCTTCTTTTTACTTAAGATGACTTTGGCTATTCAAGTTTTTTTTGTGGCTCAATACAAATTTTAGGTTTTTTTTTTTTTACAGTTCTGTGAAGAATGTCATTGGTATTTTGTTTGGAATTGCATAGTATTTGTAAATTGTTTTGGGTAGTATGAATATTTAACACTATCTGTTCTTCCAGTCCATGAACATGGTATGTTTTCCGTGTGTGTGTGTGTGTGTGTGTGTGTGTGTGTGTGTGTTCTCTTCAATTTCTTTCATCAATGTTTTCTAATTTTAATTTTAGAATTCTTTAATTTTGGTTAAAATTATCACTGTAGTTTATTGTTGTTTGTAGCAATTGTAAATGGAATTGCTTTCTTGATTTCTATTTTAGATAATTCACTATTAGCATATAGTAACACTGTTGGATTTTGTATGTTAATTTTGTACCCTCAGATTTTTCTGAATTCATTTATTAGTTTTAACACTTTTGGGTGGAGTCTTTGAGGTTTTCACTACCACTTTTTATTTCAGGACCCTTAGAATCCCTGCAAACTCTCCTAAGAAATTTGCATGTGTACTCAGGAATAACTCCTAATAGCTACCTCATTCCTTCCCTTATTTGGCAAGCTATATGCAATGATAACTAGTGAGCTTTCTACTATAAATGACAACCTCTCACATGACACCACCATTTTTGTCAGGCAGCTCCATGATCATTGCTGGCAATCTGAAATATGCTTGGTCCCTAGCCTAAGCTTTTAGTTTTATAGACTATCTTGTAAATATATACTTGTAAGGTGTCAGGGCCTATTATTAGTCACTTCAGAGACTTCAGTGAAAAATTCATAAGGTCAACTAGGCACAGTTGTAGAATTTGTGCACTGCCCCAAAATAGACAGATAAATAGGTGAATGGAGACTAAAATTTAGCCTGCTCTTCAATCACAAAATCATATCCCCTGGCTCAACCTTACTCCATCTGCAGAAAATGGTGCCATTTTCTTCCCACAAATCTGCTTTTCCTTGTGGAGCAATCCTTGTACCCATGGACCTCTATCAGCCTATTTCAATTCTTACACACAGAAGGTGACCTTTCTGAAACTCTCTGACTAGTGTGTCTTCCTCTATTTTCTCTTCCCTACTTGATGTAGAGAAATTTGATAAACTATTGAATCCTAAGTACTTAGTTCCTAGCCTCAAGGAGCTTACAGACTAATGAAGGGAGATAAACAAAGACCATTGTGATATATGTGATAATTGTAGAACAGAAGTAAGCACCCACCTGGACTTTGGGGACACCAAGGAAGAGCACCTGACCCATGCAAGTGGACAAAGGAAGACCCTGGAGGAAGTTGTAGTTGCCTAGAACCCACCTTCCCACTCCTCCATTTGGGCTAACTCCAACTCATTCCTCAAGTTTCAGTTAAATATGCTTTTCCCACCTCATACTCACAGAGTACTCTAATCATCCCTTTTTGTTATGTTCACCTTGTGTGTACAGTATCACTCTATTTTTTAAAGGTCTCTGAAATTTCAATATCATAAATTAAAATGTCATATTTTTATGAAGCTAATGAAACGACTGGAATGAGCCCTCATAATTTGCTACTGAGAACTCTAGGTATCTGTCTACGTGATCAAAATCCATCCTGGTTTCAGAGTTTGGAGAATTCTGCTGGTACTTGACTTCTCAAGTTTAAATAAGTAGGATATTTCTAGGTCCTAGGGCTGAGAATTCCAAGATTACAACACTAACTCCAAGAACCTTCAGGTTTCTTGACACCTGTTTCATCTGCCAAATCTAGGAATATTGGGTTGGCTACAGGGAATGCAGAGATCCTCTTCTGCTGTTTTACCTTGCCCCCTTCCCCAGGATGAGAAGTTTATAGACCACAGCATTTGAGCAAAAGACAAGATGGGTGGCCAGATGGATTATAGTTGGTTTTGCATTATCAGTAAATAGCATTTCACTACTTGTTATTTTCTACATGATTGTACGTGTGGATTTTACCATAATTACTTGCTTAATGTTCATCTCCTCCTTTAAACTGTACATGATGACAAAGACCATGTTGGTTTAGTTCATGAATTGTTCCTTACTCATAATAATGTTTTAGCTTATATTAGTTACTTAAAAATATTTGTCAAACTGAATTGTTAGATATCAAAACTGCGATCTAGAGGGTTGGAGCAGTAGCTCTGAGGTTATGGTGCTTGTCTAGCATACGTAAGGACATGGGTTCGAACCCCAGACATCACATAGACAATAAAGTGTTTGAGCAAGGAAAGCCAAATAAAAAACTGAATAAAATTGATTGTTTCTCTCTCTCACACTGTCCCTCTCTCTCTCTTAAAAAACAAAAACAAAAACAAAAAAAAAAACAAAACTGAGATCTAAAGCTATGTGTGGAGGGAAGGGAAGTTAGTGAGGGAAATGATATTCTTTATAGAGGGAGAAATGTGAAAGAAATGTAAGAAATGGGAGAAAGTGTGACATGTTTGGGGAACAGTAAGTCATTTGCATAGCTTGAATACAGCATTGTAAGTGGAAACACAGGGAGTGGTAAGAAATGAAACTGGAAAGAGAAACAGAAGCCAAATCTCAAAGGATAAGGAACTTGGACTTTATCCTAAGGACAATAGAAAACCATTTAAAAGGAAATTGTGTGAGCGAATTTGCATTTTAGAAAGATATAACTTTATTGAAGTAGGTTAAAACTAGAGGTAGAGAGGAGAGTGGGGTGCTTTCAGGATACAGCTGGTGCTTGCCTAAACTTGCCATATACTAGAGGAAACTGCCTTTCCCTCAGTCACATGGAGAGGTGGTCCTCAGCAGCCCCGCTTTGTACTCTGCAAGCTTGATCCCCTCAACACTCAGCCACAGTTGACTGAACAGTGACTGGATGAATAATCCATAGGCTGCCAAGTGGTCTATGACATAACTGGCATGGAATATTAAATCAAGACAATGTGGTATTGGCATTATGATAGACAAACAAATCAATGAAAGAATAGTGCCCAGAAATAGATTCACAAATACAAGGTCTACTAATTTTCAGTGAAAAAAAAGGTAATTCAGTGGAGAAAAGATAGTCTTTTTCAACAAATGGTACTAGAAAAACAATATCCATTTGCAAAAAAAAAAAAAAATGTTTGATTCTTGCATATCCATCAACTCAAAATGAATCACAATTCTAAACTTTTAAAACCTCAAATTAAAAACCTTTAGGAGAAAATCTTGTTGAGCACCGATTAGTCCAAGATTTTTAAGATACAACAACAAAAGCACAATTCATAAAAGAAAATATTAATAAAATGACCTTCATCAAAATTATGAACTTTTCCACTTTGAAAGACTCTGCTAAGGGAATGAAAAGATGGCCCACAGAGGAAGAAAGATCACAAGTTTGAATTCAGTCTAAATAACTTAGTAAGACACTGTCTGAAAAAAAAAAAAAAAAACACACACACAAAAAAAGAAGTTTAGCAAAAGGGAGCTGAAGATGTAACTCAGTAAGAGAGTATTAATGAATTCTATCCCCAATCCTGTGCACCTGCCAAGAAAAAAGATAACCCACAGATTGGAAGAATATTTTACAAATCACAAAACTGATAAAGAACGTATATATGTCCATAATACATAAAATACTCAAAATGCAATAAGTAAATAAAAAGCCTGATTTTAAAAATGGACAGAAAAAATGAACAGGCACTTCACTAAAAAAGATTTTATGATGCTAAATAAGCATGAGGAAAAATATCCATTGGTAATTAAGAAAATATAAATTAAAACCACAATGAGATATCACATCTCACTTATGAAAATGGTTAAAAATATTAAGACTGAGGATAGCAAGTGTTAAACAGTATGTATAGCAACTGTAACTCTATTACACTACTAATGGAAAGGTAAAATGGTGAAATCACTTTTAAAAAGTTTGGTAGTTTCATGGGGGTTGGAAATGTAGCTTAGTGGTAAGGCAATTGCTTAGCATGCCAGGTTTGACCACACACACACACACACAAAAGTTAAACATGCACACCATATGATGAGTATAATTCATCTTGTTTACTCCAAGATATTTACTCAAGATAAAAAAAATTATACACCTACACTAGGCTTATGCAAGAATTTTCACAGCAGTTGTGTTGATGATAGCCCCAAACTGGAAATAATACATATGCCTATCAATAGATAAATATGTATAAAGCCAGCCCTCAAAAAAGAATACTTGCTATATGATTGCCTTTATATAGAACTTTAGAAAATATAAACATCTACAGTGATAGAACAGATGTGTGGTTGTCTATTGAGAATGAGGCAGGTGTGGGGGTAAGGAATTGTAGATGGACTTGAGGAAATGTGTGGAAGTGATGGATATGTTCATTATCTTGATTGTGGTGATGACTTCACACATGTCAATGTATGTCCAAGCTTATCAAGTAGTATACTTTATGTCCAATTTATTCTTTCAATAAGGTTCAAAAGAACTCTTTTAAAAAGTTTTTTTTTTTAAAGAGAGAATGATAATGAAAGGAGGGGGCTCCTTGAAGAGGTGGAATGGGAAAAGTATTAACATCAACATGGATGGGAGAAACATTTCCATCTGACATGCTTCTGCATGGGATGTCTAGCTGATGAACTGATGCTTTTGCCTGGATACTGTCTATTCTTTTTGTAAAGATGACAATAGGCTCTCTGAACAAAGTGACCTGAAGGAGGCAGACAGAAGACTTGAGGAAAGTAGAACAGGTTTGAAATAGCTGCTGAGGAGAGTATGTGAGTCTAGACCCAGAACCCTTGGCATTTGGATAGAATTGGGGTTTCTGTTGATAATGGAGACCAAGAATCTATTAGTGATGTTTGTTCCATATCACTAGGAAAGGTTTTCCAGTACACATCAGTGGTACAGGCAGAAGAACTGTTCTCTCTCTTTGAATGTATCGTGTCTCTCAGAAGCTTCTTTAATCTCCAAATTATCAGATTTCTATGGGATCTGATCTGCTGTTTTGCCAAACATGCCAAGATATTTCTCATTCATTCATTTATTCATTCAACTTCTATCTGTTAAGCCCTGTAGGACTCAGGTGTGAGGTATGGAATATACAGTGATCTAAATATACCTGGTCCTTGCTTTCAAGCTTATATGCCTGAATATACAACCTGTTCCCCCAGGCCCTCTGCGCTGATCCCTTAAAGTCGTCAGGAGCAATGTATTCCCAAACATAGGTAACACCAGGACTCAGACCAGCCCTGGATCACTTATCCCTGGTAATCAAGCTGGCCCCATTAACATGCCCCCATTTGCAAACTTGACTCATGTTATATCCCTCCTTTTCAGTGTCGGTATTGTGAGTTGAGAAAAATATGTAGCCAACACTGAATTCCTTTGATATATAACAAGACCTGAGGGCAAAAAGAATGTGCATAGCCACCTAGCGCATCATCAGATAGAGTGTTTAGGTATTTTTTCTTCCCTTGAAATCCAGTGAAACTTCACAATGGTCTTCCACTAAAAATTAATGCTAAATTGCAGTCTTACCCATAGTTTGGATAACAGATTATTTAGAAAATATTTACACATTAAATAATGCATTATTATTATATCAAATGGAAGTGACATATTAAAATTATCTCTTTATCATATTAAAGAAAGATTGTTAAGGGGTTGAGATGCAGCTCAATGGTAGACCATGTGTTTAGTGTGCACAGGGTCCTGGGTTCAATTTAGCACCCACCCCCAAAAAAAGAGAGTTCAGATACATAATAGTTAAATACCTGTAGTTATTTATTTATGTATGTATGGAATGCTGAGTTAGGAATCACATTACATTTGCCTGAGGTGAGGTAAAAAAATAAGAGTTTCTACCTTTGAAATTTGTTTGGATTTTAGTAGGCAATCCCATGTGAAATGATGATTCTGGGCTAGAATCCAATGTACAGCAGTCATCTAACTGACTATCAATCTTCTGTCTTCAAGGACACCACAGAGGTGAATGCTAAACAGTAAAAAAGAAGACAGACTTACTCATATTTTTTCCTCTTCTGTTATTGTTATTCATAAAATTGGAAATTTAAAAGATGCATAATTGCATAAGGATGTTTCCTTTAGTAAAAAAGAGAAAACAAAAACAACAACAAATGCGTAAGTGTTGAAAACAGAAATTGATGAATTTGGCAGTAGGCTTTGGAAACAAGCAGTGATAGCCAATCTGACTAATATGAAAAAAATGTTGTAAAGAAGCACTAGAACCAAAAAAGCAACATTTTCTTTTTTGCATTGCTTATAAAAATGAAGCAATAGGTCTGAGGAGATGTTTTCTTGTGACAAATGATATTTTCCTAAGAAAGAAACAAAATGGAAGAAAAGGATCTTTGCCTGCAATATCCCTGAAAATATAGGTATAAAGTTCTCTATCCTTATGGGTAATAATGATTATTATTATTTTAAGAGAGAGTGAGGGATAAAGAGAGAATTAATTTTATTTGTTTTTTTCATCTGGCCTTTGTTTCTCCAACACTTAGTTGTGTATGTGATGCTGGGGTTCGAACCTGGGTTCTCGCGCATGCCCGGTAAGCACTCCAACCACTGAGCAAGCGCTCCACCCCAATAGTGATTATTTTTATTAGAAAACAATCATGTGCCAGATACTTCCCTATGCAGGACAATGCATAGATTCTACATGTAAATAACCATGATAAGTAAGCCAGCCAGGAATTCTAGAATTATCACCATCCATAATTCAGTGTAGCCAAATATCAGTATTTTGCCTGTGAGTATACTGCCAGGAGAAATAGTTGAAATAGTAATAGAAAATAAAAGAGGATTCATGAAAATGAAGAAAGATGGTTCTAGAATTCAGAATTTCCCATGGTTTTTTTGGAACTTTTTTTTTTTTTAAGAGATGGGGTCTGGGGCTGGAGTGGTGACTCAGCAGGTTACAGTGCTTGCCTGGCATGCACAAGTACACAGGTTCAAACCCCAGCACCATGTTCACAACTAAGTGTTGGAGCAACAAAAGCCATGTGAAAAAAACTCAATAAAAATTGATTCTCTTGGTCTCTCTCTCTCTCTCTCTCTGTCTCACTGTCCCTCTCTCTTTATTAAAAAAGAGAGAGAGAGAGAGAGAGAGATGGGGTCTCACTATGTTGCCCACTTTATTCCTCAAACTCCCAGGTGCAAGAGATCTTCCTGTCTCATTCTCACACAGAAGTAGTTGACACTGCCATGCCATCTAGAACCTTCACTACTGAGAAAAGAAATCCTTGTGTTATTCTAAATATGTTGCTTTTTATTTAGATAAATAATCAGAGAATACTTACATATATGACTCTAAATCACTCACAACAGATTGCTTTGGGAATTACTTATGATGACTTATGAAAAATTTCCCTTCTCCCAAAGGTAACCTACTCTGACTCTCCTCACTCAATTCTCACTCAGCTAGCATCTTGAAGGACTGGCCTGCAAATCCCTCAGACATCATGAAAGCAGTTCTTCACAGTTGAACTTTTGATATGGAGCTCCATGAGTTTATGATTTTACTCTCTACACAGTATGCACCTGTATTGCTTTAACAGCCAACTTTGGGACTGTATCACTATCAAACCAACTCAGTCAACCATTATCTATTGTAGGTCCAGTGGGTCTTGAGAATTTCATGGTCCAGCAGAGTGGGAATAGTGCTGTGAGGATTGACAGGGTTCCTGGCCTGGTGAAGTTTGCCATTCTAGTACGTGGAACCTAGCTCCACAGTAGATGTTGATAAGAAACCACCATGGGCACTTAAAAAAATTCTTGACAACAGATGAAACCCATAGTAGTTCATCTAGGCGTTGGCATTACCCCTGGATAACAAAGTTTATACACATTGATTGCTAGTGTTTTGACAGTGTTTCCCCCTCATCTGTATCCTGTATCGCTATATACTTCTAATAAATATGGAAAAAAAATTCTTGAATTTTTTCTTGAGTCAAGTGGGGCAAAGAAATGTTTGGAAGAGAAAAGTGGAATTAGAGTACTGATCCCAAGAAGGAACCAGAATTTGCTTAGGCAGACCGGCTTAGGTGAGAGAATGAAGGAAAGACCTACTGTTGTGCAGGTAGGCAAGGCAGCTCAGTAGAGGCTTAGACCGACCCAGAGTAAAGTATTCTTGGAATGAGAGCAGATTACTGCTTATGTGCTATAATTTGAAATGAACTGGGAAATCTGTCGGTTCAAAAATGTTTCCTCCACAGATGTCTGGAGAAATGTGAATGTTTACTTCTCTTGAGAGAGGTGGTGGTTAAAACCACGGACTTTGGAATTATGTGGACTTGTTTGTGAATTGTAGTTCTGCAACTTCCTAAGTATGTTACTTGGGGCAATTCTTTCTCTTAGCCTTGGTTTTCTCATCTATAAAATGGGAATAGTCATGTTCCCTAACAAGATTTTTTGTATGATTAAAAATAGTTATTATAGGGCTGGAGCAGTGGCTCAGCGGTTTCGGCGCTTGCCTGGCAAGCACCAGGACCCGGGTTCAAACCCCAGCACCACGTACACAACTAAGTGTTGGAGCAACTAAGGCCATGTGAAAAATTAAATAAAGTTGTTTCTCTCTAAAGAAAAAAAAATTAGTTATTATAGAGGCTGGAGCAGTGGCTTGGTGGTTATGGTGCTTGCCTGGCATGTACAAGTACACAGATTCAAACCCCAGCACCCACGTACACAACTAAGTGTCAGAGCAATGAAAGCCATGTGAAAAACTCAATAAAAAGATTGATTCTTTCTCTCTCTTTCACTGTTCTTCTCTCTTTAAAAAAAAAATAGTTATTATAGAGGCTGGAGTGTTGGCTAAGCAGTTACAGCGCTTGTCTAGCATGCACGAGTACACGGGTTCAAACCCCAGCACCATGTGCACAGTGAAGTCTCGGAGCGATGAAAGCCACGTGAAAAACTGAATAAAATTGATTCTCTCTTTCTCACTCTCTCTCTCT
>PVKS010006244.1:36083-79824 GCA_004027875.1 Aplodontia rufa
CAGCACCACGTACACAACTAAGTGTTGGAGCAACTAAGGCCATGTGAAAAATTAAATAAAGTTGTTTCTCTCTAAAGAAAAAAAAATAGTTATTATAGAGGCTGGAGCAGTGGCTTGGTGGTTATGGTGCTTGCCTGGCATGTACAAGTACACAGATTCAAACCCCAGCACCCACGTACACAACTAAGTGTCAGAGCAATGAAAGCCATGTGAAAAACTCAATAAAAAGATTGATTCTTTCTCTCTCTTTCACTGTTCTTCTCTCTTTAAAAAAAAATAGTTATTATAGGGGCTGGAGTGTTGGCTAAGCAGTTACAGCGCTTGTCTAGCATGCACGAGTACACGGGTTCAAACCCCAGCACCATGTGCACAGTGAAGTCTCGGAGCGATGAAAGCCACGTGAAAAACTGAATAAAATTGATTCTCTCTTTCTCACTCTCTCTCTCTCACACTGTCCCTCTCTCTTTAAAAAAATAGTTATTATAAACCAAGCACAATCACAGGCACCCAGAAACAGTAAATATTCAATAAATGATACTCGATATTATTTACATGGACTGTTTCAAGTAATATTCGTTGAACTCTTACTATATGCCAGGTACTATACCAGTCATGGTGTTACAGGTAAGACAATTAAGGAAGCAACAACCTGTAGTAAAAGGTGAAAGGTACTCTAACAGATAGTTAAGGCAAGGCATGAAATGTTATTCTTTCTGTTTCTCAAAGCAGAAAACAGAGGAAGGGTATTTCAGAAGATGGAACAAAAAAACCCAATATATGAAAAATGCTTTATGTTGATCTCTGGGGTATAGATATTAGAAATTAGGCTGTTAATATAAGAGAATAGTTGCTCGGCACACAATGTGTGCCTTTGGTTTGGGCAGCACCACGCACTCTTGGTTTTCTTGCAATCCCCATAGGAAGTCCTTCTCAGTCTCCTATATAGCATTGTTCTTGTCTATTATTATGTGTTGGAATTCCTCAAGACTGAAGACCTCTTCTTACTCTGTATGCTCTCCAAGATCTCATCAATTACCAAGTTTCCTACAGGTTTCAATGACCTTTTACATGATGATTCAAAAATTTTTATCTTCATGGCAGGTCTCTCTTATAACCTACTCTTCTTTCCAACTGATGTATATTTCCAATTATCCAGCAAAAATCCTCATTTGGTTGACTTACAAACACTTAAAAATTAGAAAATCCCAACTAATTTCTTCCCTTTCCAAAGCCCCTTCCTGTGCTCCTGATCTCAGTAAACACACGCTGTCCATTCGAAATCTGTCCAAGTATAAAAAGCTGGCAGCAGTTCCTGATTTCACCTTGTCCCTTGTGTTAGTCAGCTTTCCATCATCATAACCAAAATATCTGATAAAAATGACTTAGAGGAGGAAAGTTCCTTTTGGGCCCATATTTTCAGAGAGCTCAGTCCATGGCCAATGACTCCATGGCTCTGGGCCTGAAGTGAGGCAGAACATCATGGTGGGAGGGGAGGGTGTGGTGAGAAAAACTACTCAGCTCTCAGCAGTTAGAGAGAGAAAAGAAGCCAATAACAAGACATAGTCCCTAAGGCATGCCCCCAGTAACCTACTTCCTTCAGCCAATATCCACACACCTATAGTTTTCACCACCTCTCAGTAGGGCCATTCAAATTATTAATCTGTCTAATGGATTAATGCACTAATGAAATTATAGCTCACGTAATTAAATCTTTTCACTTCCAAATAGTCAGTATTGCCTAATAAATGAGCTCTTTGGTGGACATTTTTAGATCCAAAGAATAATATCCCTCAATCATCACATTTAACTAGTCATTAAGTCTGTTCCTTCTATCTCTTGCATATGGATGCCCCACTTCTGGTCATTTCCTATCCTCAAATCCTTCACCGTACTCTATCTCAACTATTAGCATGTCTCCCCACATTTAGTCCCCTTCTCACAGGAACCAGAAAATGCAAATTTGACTATGTCAACACCTTATTTAAAACCCTTCAAAGAGGGATGGTGTTTGCAACTAGTTTGTTTATTTGTTTATTTACTTATTAAGAAAGAGGGAACAACAGGGGCTGGTGATTTAACTCAGTGGCAGAGTGCTTGCCTAGCATGCGCAAGGCCCCAAGTTCGGTCCTAGCCCTAAAAAAAAAAAGAAAGAAAGAAAGAAAAAAACAAAAGAAAGAGGGGAAGAGGGGACAGAGAAAGAGAGACAAGCAAATTTTATTTAGTTTTTCATGTGATTTTCATTCCTCAGACACTCGTTGTGTACGTGGTGCTGGGGTTTGAACTCATGAACTCGCATATGCCAGGCAAGTACCATAACCCTGAGCAACAGCTCCAACCCCTTCTCACATAGCTTAGAGCCTAACAAGAGAGGGGCAGGGCTGGAGTGCTGGCTTAGTAGTTACAGCGCTTGCCTTGCACGTGTGAGTACATACATACACAGTGAAGTCTCAGAGCAATGAAGGCCACATGAAAAACTAAATAAAATTGTTTCTCTCTCTCTCTCTCTCTCTCTCTCTCTCTGTCCCTGTCTCTTTAAAAAACAAAAGAGAGAGAGAGAGAAATTATCAAATAATCATACACATTAATGCAAATTTTATCTACAAAAATACCGTGAAATTGAAGCACATGATGCTGGACTAGGGATGGAGCTCAGTGGTAGAGCACTTGGTGTTTTAGTCAACTTGTTGTTGTTACTGTGACCAAAAGACATGACAAGAACAACCTAAAGGAGGAAAAGTTTACTTTGACTCACGGTTTCAGAGTTTCAGTCCTGCTTTGGCCAACTCCATAGCTGTGGGCCCAAGATGTGACAGAATATCATTGCAGAAGGGCATGGTGGAGGAAAGCAGCTCAGAACGTGGCAACTGAAAAGAGAGAGTTCCACTCATCAGGGGCAGAACATATACCTCAAAGGCACATCCCCAGTGACACACTTCCTCCAGCCACACCCTACCTGCCAACAATTACCACTCAGTTAATCAATCCATAGACAGGTTGCAAACTCATGATCTAATCATTTCACCTCTGAACATTCTTTAGTTGTCTCACACATGAACTTTAAGGGGATGCCTCATTATCTAAAGCATACATTTGCCCAGCATGCATAAGGCATTGGGTTTAATCCTCAGATCTGTGATTCTTTGAAAGGACGTGGTGCCGTAGGAAAACCATCTATAAGGAGACGATGACTGCTCTAGACCTAAGGTTGAGTAGGAGTTAACAATCAGTTGGGAGGAGGAAGTGAATTTCTGACCAGTGGACAGAAATTCTACTGTGGCAGTTAATTATGTATTAACTGATGCAACACTGAACATGTTGAGTCTAAGATAACATTATCATGTGGAAATGCCAAGTAGGCAATTGAGTATACAGGTCTGGAACTAAAGGGCTCATTTTAAGAACTGAAAGGTCAGTATAACGGAAGATCAATAGCAAGGGGATATAGAAGATGAAGTTATAGCATAGATGGGTCCAGACTTTGCTAAGGTCCTGAAAGCTTTGCAAAGAATTTGGGACTTTATGCTAAAAACAAAACAAAAAAATGTGGTTACAGTGGAAGGGGTGGAAGAAAAAATATGATTGGATTTGCATTGTGAAAATATCACTGTGTACGATGTGTTGAGAAAAGATAGAAGGAGGTGAGAATAGATGTTTCCAGTAGTTAAAATGGTGAGACAGCGATTGCAGAGGTATAAGTGAGAGATGATGTTAGCTAGGATCATGGAAGTGGTAATGGAAATGGAGAGAAGGCAGTGCTATCAGAGAGATGTTGGACATAAAATCAATAGAATTTGATATTGCATTGTATTAGGAGAGGGATGCTTCTCTACTTCTCTGATTTCCCTAAAAAGGGATTTTCTTTAAATTTTCCTGGCTTCTTGCCTTATTCCTTACTTCTCCTATGTGACTGATGAGTTTGGAAGACTAGCTGCTTGGAGGCTGAGCACTGGCTGCATTTTTTTTTTTTTTTAATGTCTAGGCTACCTGCAGGTAACATATGTTCCTGGTCTGCATATGGGTTGTTTTTTGTTTTGTTTTGTTTTTTAGTGTTAGGGATTGAACCCAGTGGTGCTTAACCACTGAGCCACATCCACAGCCCCAGTTCTTTTTATATTTTATGACAAAATCTCATTAAGTTGCTTAGGGCCTTACAAAGTTGCTGAGGATGGCTTTGAACTTGCAATCCTCCCACCTCCCGAGTTGCTGGAATTACAGGCATGTGCCGCTGCGCCTAGCATGGATTAAGTTTTTAATGAAGAGCCTATACATGGGGGAGAAGTTTGCAGTTTCTGGTGCTGCCAGAGCTTGGGTAGGTAAATCTTTTTAAAGGTGAGATTCAGAGTTAGGAAAATGATTCTTTACCATACAAGAATCATTTACCATACAAGAATCTAAATCACATTCTTCAATGTGGACTATATCAGTACTGAAGCTGATATATTGGTACCTATCTTCCTGATTCTTAATTGACTTCTTCATTTATTTTGATCTCAGATGGAGGTTGATAGAGGGAAGAGACAATGAATAATGATGACTCCTGTACTTCTAGTTTAAATTTCAGGTTTGATTAGGTGTCATTCTTTTTCTTCCTTCTTTTTTTCCATTTTTCCCCCCAGATGGAGCAGTTGGAACACACACATTCACTTTGGGACTTGTTAAGCTTGAGATAACATTAAGATGTGGTGTGGAGATGCCAAGTTGACAATTGTGTATGCAGATTTGGGGTTCAAGGGCTAAAGATAGAAATTTGGAAGCTATCAGTATATAAAACCCATTCACAGACATGGATGAACTCCCTCGGGGAGAGATTGCAGCAAAGGGAAGGTGCCAGACCTTGTCTTTAATGACCTACAGTATTAGTTTGAAAAGAATGTGTCTGAGAATGTATTTCATTTGATGATAGTGAAGTGGTTCCAGAAGTCAGGAAGGAATGGTTTAGAAAGACTGATGGATTTAGAAGGATTGAACTAGGGGTAAGGAAATGCAAAGCATTATGGGTATGATGGTGCATAGCAGATACAAGGTCAAAGGTGGCTTTTACTTTGGATGCTGACTAATGAAATGGGCTCAGATACAGTCTCAAAGCTTATAATAATTTAACAATTTATAATAACTTATTATTATTTATTTATCATATATAATGCCTAGCTTCCCCTCCAGATAAGGTGTCATTTCTTGGTCACTGTTAAGTTCCCAGTCATTCAAGCACAATTCTTTGAATAAAGTGGAGACTCAATATCTTTTGACTTCCTACCTGTGTATTAACTGATAAAAAATCTGAGAAAGAGAAGCTTGGTAGCATTTCTTAATAAGTACCAATTATAGATGCAAAGAGAAGAGCATGGTGGTGAGAAGACATATGTATTTGTTACTCAAAGCATTCCATACTGAAGAAATGTATTCTTTTATCCTAAGCCAGAACTCTACTTCTTCAGTGTTATAATTAGGAATTAGATTTCAGAGATCCCTCATCAAATAAATCTCAAGCTCCTCCAAAATATATGGCTTATAAAATTATTTTGACTATGGGAAAGGATATTCAAGATATGTTCGTAGCAGTATAAGAGTATTGTGATTTAAATAGGAGGCATCTCCCAAAAAGCTTGATACAATGCAAAAAAAATTAGAGGTGAAATGATTGGGTTATGAAAGCCTTAACCTAATCAGCACAGTTAATTCACAAATAGAGGTGAATTAACTAGGTGGTAACTGTAGGCAGTGTGGCTAGAGGAGGTGGATCACTGGGAGCATGCCTTTGGGGTTTATATTTTTTCCCTGGTGAGCAAGAGTTCACTCTGCTTCCTAATTGTCAAGACTGAGCTGCTTTCCTCTACCACACACTTCCACCATGATGTCCTTCCCAGAGCAATTGGGCCTGCAGTCTATGGATGGACCTCTGAAACCATGAGCCCCAAATAAACTTTTCTTCCTCTAAAATTGTTCTTATTAAGTCTTTTGGTCACATTGGTGAAAAAGATGACTAAAATGGAGAATGATTTCCTCCCTTTTAGGTTTATCTAATTTCTAAACATTCTAGCTCCTCTATTTCCTATTGTTTTAGAGGACTTTTTACCATTTGCAGATTTAATGTTTTATATTTTGTTGATTTTATTTCGTTTTTTCATAATTGGTTACTTCTTTTAACTGTGCTTTTTAAAAACAGTTTTATGAAAATATGATTTATATACCATAAAATTTACCCATGCTAAGCATAAATTTAATGAGTTTTAGTGAAATTACATAATTTTACAAACATCATGGCAATTGTTAGAACACTTTCTCACCCTAAAGATTTCCTTTGTGCCCATTTGCATCTATCCCCACTTCCACTTAGCCTGAGGAAACCACTGATCCTTTGGGTATTTTTCCCTTTCTAAAATTTCACAAATGGCATCTTTCAATCTATAGTCTTTTGTGTATGGCTTCTTTGATTTAGTATGATGTTCATGAGGTTTATTTATATTGCTTGTTATTTACATAGCTTGTTTCTTTTTATGCTGAGTTTAATTTATCCATTGTTTGGATATTACATTTTCATAATACTATTGCACATATCCAGGGACGCTGACAAGTTTATAGACATTTGGATTATTCTCAACTTTTGTCTGAATGAAGTTATTATGAAAAGTGTTTTGTGTAGACATGTTTTATCTTCATACTTCACAACACTTGATATTTTCAATGTTAGATTTTTGCCATTCTAATGTGTGTATAGTAATATCTCATTCTGATTTTAATGACTAATGATGCTGAACCTTTTCTGTTTGCTTGTTTTTGCTATCAGCATTGAATCCAAAGGCACATAACCACAGAGCCTCATTTGTAGCTTTTTAAATTTATTTGAGATAGGGTCTCCCTAAGTTGTGTAAGTCCTTGATAAGTTGCTGAGGTTGGTTGGCTTTGAACTTGCTATCCTCCTGCCTCAGCCTCCCTAGAAGCTGGGATGACAGACATGGGCCACCATACCCAGTTTGAACATTTTTCATGTGTTTATTGTCATCTGTATCTTTTTGTAAAGGAACTGATCAAATATTTTGCTATTGTTTTAGTCAGTTTTGTTTTTCTTTTTTTTGTGACCAAAAGACCCGACAAAAACAGCTGAAAGGAGGACAAATTTGTTTTGGCTCATGGTTTCAGAGAATCAGTCCCCGATTCTTGCTCTGGGACTCAGGTACAGCAGAACATCGTGACAGAAAGGTGTGAAGACAGCTCAGAACGTGGCAACCAGGAGGCAGAGAGAGTTCTGCTAACCAGAGACAAAATATAAACCCCGAAGTCACACCCCCAGTGACCTACTTCCTCCAGCATACCCTGCCTGCCTACAGTTACCAGTTAATCATATCAGTAGATTAGTCCAATGATCAGGCCATAACTCTCAATCTAATCATCTCATCTCTGAAAATTCTTGCATTGTCTCACACATGAGCTTATAGGGAACACCTCAGACATAAACCAGAACAGTCATATCTTATTTTATTGAATTTTAAGAGTTCTTTACATAATCTGGATATAAACCCTTTACCAAACACATCTTTAAAAAATTTGCTCCCAATCTGTGACTTACTTTTTTCTTTTCTTTTTTTTTAATTCTTTTTTTTAAAGAGAGAAGGACAGTGACAGAGAGAGAGAGAGAGAATCAATTTTTATTGAGTTTTTCACATGGCTTTCATTGCTCTGACACTTAGTTGTATAAGTGGGTTGCTGGGGTTTGAACCTGTGTACTTGTGCATGCCGGGCAAGCACTGTAACCACTGAGCCACTGCTCCAGCCCCACTTTTTTCTTTTCTTAAATGTATCTACTATGGTTTGAATGTGTGCTCTTCAAAAGTCACATGTTGCCAATGAGATAGTTTTAAAATACAGCCTTTAAGATTAGGCCATGAGGGTTCCTGCTTTTTTAAATCAAGGACCTGATTTTAAAAAGGCTTCACATAGTGTCTGGTCCTATCCTTGTCCTTCCAGTCTCTGGCATGTGAGGACAAGTAAGAAGACCTTCATTAGGTGCAGGCCCCTCAATCTTGGACTTCCCAGTCTCTAGAACTGTGAGAAAATTAATTTCTATTTTTATAAATTACCCAATTCCAGATATTCTATTATAGTAGTATGAAATATGGTCCTTAGATTAACAAAAAAATTTTACTTTTTATAAATTTATATTTACCAATTTTGTTTGCATTTTTATATCATATCTAAAAAATATTTACCTAACCCAAGATCACAAAGATTTTTTTCCAATTTTCTTCTGAAAGTTCCATAATTTTACCTTTTATATTTGGGTCTATTGCATATTTTAACCTAATTTTTTGTGTATGGATGATGTTAAGAATTAACTTCTTGTTTAGTTTGTATAAGGCTATCAATTAACCCATCACCTTAAAAATAAAATTCCTTTCCTTCTGATTTAGCTTGGTATCTTGGTCAAAAACAAATACAACATTTATTTGTGGTCTCTATTTTGTTTTCTTGATTTATATACTATATTTATTCCAAAATCATATTGTTTTGATCCCCATGGCTTTATGCTTTTAAGTAAGGTGTAAAAGTGCTCCAATATTTTTCTTTCTTTCAATTTTTTTTTTATTCAGAAAAAAAAGGCTATTCTAGATTCTTTCCATTTCCATATAAACGTTAGGGACCAGCCTCAATTCCTAAAAAGAATGGGAAAAAGTCCAGATCATTTTCTTAAGGTCTACATTGAATCTATCACCCAGTTTGATAAGTACCATCTTAATAATATTTAGTCACTTACTTTTTGAATGTGGTATATTTCTCCATTTATTGAAGTATCTTATGCATTGCTTTTATTATCAGAAAAAAAAAATACTTATCCCTCTCCCCTCCAAAAGATGTGTGTGTGTGAGTGTTTGTGTCTCTGTGTGTGTCTATCATATATTCCTAAATGAGGATGAATTCCTCCTGTAGCTAGCTACTCCTTACAACTCAATTTAAGTGTCATGGGCCAGGTCTCAGGGAAGTGCTCTGAACTATTTGGAACATCTCTGGCACTGAGAATTTACTGAGAGAGAAGCTGGTACAATGAGAACACATCCAGCGGGCCACAGAGGCAGTGTGTCGGTCATTCTCCACTGTACTTCTCTTCTGCTCCTTTAAGACACTTGTAAGAAGGGCCATATAATGTATCCATCTCCATCTATATTAAGTATATTATCTTATAGGAAATAATTACTTGCACACTGAATAATTTTCAGTTTTTGAGAGATCATTGTCAAAATCTGGAAGAACTGCTCATGACAGCACTGTCATACATGAAGATTTGCTGTTTTGGAGATTATTAAAGCTTTTCTTGTTGCATTGTATTGATAGAGTAATTTATCTTATGATGGAATTCACTCAAACCAGAAGATTTATATACACTAGAGATTGTCGCCCCAATACCAATCTCAATATGCATTAATTGCAGTTATAATAAACTCAATAGGAAGGTTTTTTTAAAACAAATACAGCTAATATATTTTAAAATACTGGATATGTAAAGTAGATTTAAAAATTAAATAGCAACAGCAACAAACCTTTCTTTGTGTGGAGTGACTTTTTTTTCTTCAATTTTTTTCTTTTTGAGGAAGCAAAACACATTTGCACTAAGATATAGTAAAGTAAAGGAAAAGAGCAAGCAGTAGCCTGCAGAAAGTAAAATGTAACCCTCTGTAGCTCCAATTACAGAACTGGTGAACAAGAAAGAAAGAAATGAGACACAACAGCTATAAACACTTTCTACTTCTTATATTCAATGCTTCACGTTACCAGCTTCAATTACAAAGAAAACGTAAAAGGTGTTTGTAGTGAAAAACAGAAAAAGATATAAAGTCAACCCAACTGCAGTTGTAAATCTATAAAATTCTCTTAATTATAAAAGGATACACTTTTTAAAAAGCAACCATAATAATGGTACTAACAGTAGAACATATTAGAATTCAAACATTCCCACATATTTAATAATTTACTCAACATTAAAGGGCTTTATTAATAACTCAATAGTAACTAATAATTTTAGGGATAAAAAATTTACAGATAAAAGGAGATAGTAAAAATTAGATATAACACATGTGATCCTTCTATTAAATATATTGTTTTTTACTGCTATGTGAAGGGAATTTTAAAATGTTTTTAAATTGGAATTACAGTGTTCCCCTTATCTACGGGGGCTATGTTCCAGGACCCTCAGTGGATAACTGAAACCACAGATAGTATCAAAACCTACATATGCTGTCTTTTTCTATACGTACCTATGATAAACTTTCTATTTTTCACTTAAAGGAAATACTTTATAGCTCATTTTTGGCAGATCCAGTTTGCCAGCATTTCTACCCTGTGCTTTGGGGCTACTATTAAGTAAAATAAGGGTTATTTGAACTGAAGCACCATGGGATCAGGACAGTTGACACGATAACCAAGACAACAACGAAGTAACTGTGCTAGTCAGTTGTGTGTTGCTGTGATAATGTACCCAACAAGAACAATTCAGAGAAGGAAAAATTGGGTCTCATGTTTCAGAAGTTCAATCCATGGACAGTCAACTCTAGCTCTGGGCCTCCGGTGAGGGAGAACATCATGGCAGAAGATTGTGTCAGAGAAAAACTGCTCAATTAGTGACAGACAAGAAGCATTCAGAGATCATGCAAGGAGCCAGGGATAATATGACCCCAGGGGTATGCCCCCAGTGACCTACTTCTTCTAGTAACATGCTGTTTGCCTACAGTGACTACCCATTAATCCATTCATTTGATGGATTAATCCATGGGTTATGTTACAGCATTCATAATTTAATAATTTCACCTTTGAATATTCCTGCATTGTCTCACAGTTGGGCTCTCAGGGGATACCTCATATTTAAACCATACTAGTAACTAAAAGGTTGGTAGTATTTACAGTGTAGATACACTGGACACAAAGGGGTGATTCATTTCCCAGGCCAGTTGAAGCAAGATAGCACAAGATTTCAACATGCTACCCAGAATAGTGTGTAATTTAAAATTTATAAATTGTTTACTTCTGGAAATTTCCATGTAATATTTTCAGACTGTGGTTGACCATGTGTAATTGAAACTGTGGAAAGTGAAGCAGTGAATTGTGGGAGGGGGAGACCCACTTTAATCTGCTTTATTTTATCTTAGAGATTGCAAACTGGAAGTTCAGGGAAATTGAATGGCATTCACTCATTCATTCATCAATTCATGCATGCATTTACTGAACAAGTAACTTTGAGCCCTGTGCTCAAAAGTGCCAATTTCTGTGTGGGAATTCAAGGGTAAACCAAAGCTCATGGAGTACCTAGTGTATGGTATTTACAGTCTGGTGAGAAGAAACGGAAATTACTTGCACAAACACTTTACAGCTGTGAGGAAGTGCCCCAAAAGGAGCTATGTGCAGCTATGTGGAGAGAGAGGTGGTAGGAATGATAGAAAAATGGTGGTGGTGGAGGATGATTCAGATAGGTCAAGGAAGAGCCCGCAAGGCCAAGGCATACAAGTAGAAGTTTGGAAGTTTCCTTTCATTCCCCTGGCCTCAATTAATAAGGTTTCAGAGCCTTGTGTAAAGAGCATGAAGTTTGGAATCAGGCAGTACAGTCCAGGGTTTGAATTATATCTCTACTATTTAGTAGTTAGGAAATTAAAGGCAAATTATCTCCTGTAAGCTTAGTTTCCTTTTCTGGATCATGAAAACAACAATAATCTCTTTGTCCTTGATTTATCATAGGGGTAAAGTTAGAAGTATAAAAGAAAATGTTCAGTAAAAGATGCCCATTCTTGGGACTGGAGAGGTGGCTCAGTGGTGGAGCACTTGCCTGGCAGGTAGAAGGAGCCAGGTTCAATCCCCAGCACCACATACATAACTAAGTGGAGAAAAAAAACCCCCAAAAAACAGATGTAAAAATAAAACTGACTCTCTCTCTCTCTTAAGAAAAAAGAAAAGAAAAGAAAAAGATGCCCATTCTAAAGAACAAAACTCTGCCATAACTTGTGCATCCTAATTGTCTAGCGTGCTTCTATAGCAAGCACACGTCCCTGGACTTACCTTGCTTTTCCATTGAAATATGGTGACCAACTTCAAGTATGTACTGATTACTCACTGTATGTGATGCAAACTGGTAATGCCTCTCAATGACCAGGGCAAAGATCAAGACATGAAGGACTGTACCTTTTCTTCTTGCATTATCTAGAGTGTCCTTCAATAATTTCTGTGATATTGCAATTATTCATCCTCTTCAACAGAGTACAGAAATAAAAATTTATACAGCACTATTTGCAAATACCTGTAAAATGGATTTTTTAAATCATATTGAGACTTCTTACAATGAAAGACAGGGCTGTTTACTAGACTCTGTATAGAAGTAAGTGAATACTGGTAATTTTATTTTAAAATAATATCCTCTTACTGTATTAAGAACCCCAAGAAAGGCTACTGTGTTTAAAATAATCAGTAAAATTATTCATGTAATTTTCTAATTATGAATAACTCATCAACAAAATGTTGGAAGTATCTGCAATATCACAGGAAATCTATCGTCCTTCCATCAAACTGCTCTTATACCCTATCCCACTAAATGTTCTGACTTTAGAGTAGTCCAGCTAGTCATAATTCCTACATCTAATCAATAACTAACCTTGAAGAGAAGATCTATTCAATGTTCCTTAGTTCTGGCACTTCTATATTTTTTTCAGTCCTTCATCGTAATAGCCCTAGAGTAGTCACTCAACTACTAGTCTTGCTGCCTTTTGATTCTACTTAGCTTACCACATTGTTTGATGAGTGATCTAACCAGAAAATGTGATGACAGTTTGTGGAGGTAGAGTACCTGCTACCCCAGAATGTGCCCTGTTCCCTGGAACCTTTGAATGTGTTACTTTACATGCCAAAATAACTATTATTTCAGATTTTAAGATAGGGATATTTTCCACGGATATCTGAGTGGGTCCAATTTAATCACATGAGTCCTTAAAAAGAGCATTTTCTCTAGCTAGGAGAGAGAGAGAGAGAGAGAGAGAGAGAGAAATGAAGAAGAGAAGCAGCAGAAGGGAAATCAGAGGGATACCAAGTGAGAGAAAGATCCAAGGTATCCAGTGACTCTGAGATGGGGGCTGTCCTTTTGCATGGATAGAGAGAGGCTCTGGGAGCTAATGGTGATGCCCAGATGACTACTGGCAGGAAGCAGATACCAGTGCTGGATTCTGCTGACAACCTGAATGACCTTGGGAACAGATTCTTCCTTAGAGGATCCAGTAAGAATTAGTCTGGTCGACGCCTTTATTTTAGCCTAAGTCCATGTGTTGGACTTCTTGCAGATAGGTATTATTTCAAGCAGTGGTAATTTGTTATGGCAAGAATGAAAAACTAACACACAAGCATCCAGTGCTCAAATTAACCAATGGTTCTGGCCTCCAAAGGATAAAGTCTAAGCTCCTTAACATAGTTTTAAAAAATCTTATTATTCTGTTCCCAACCTACACATCTAGCTTGCTCTCTGACATAACCTACCTCCCATCCTTCCCCGTTGGTGTTCTCCTCACATCCCCATTCTCAGAATGCATGTTATTTTCTCACTTTGTGAATATGTCAGACTGGCAGACTTCAGTTCATTATTTATGTCTTAACCCAAAGCCTATCTCCTCTGTGAAGACTTAAGCAGTTTTTTCTTTCATTCACTCATTAAGTATTTATTGAACATCTACTAAGTGCTAGGTATTGTTGTACATGCTACGAACAGGACATTACAAGTCCAACCTCTCATGGAGCCTCTAATCCAGCCCGGGGCAGAGAGAAGAATAGCAACAGTAAACAAATAAACAGCCAAATACACAATTAAGATAATTTCACATTGTGATAAGCATTGTGGAGAAAATGAATAGGGTGACATTAGAATGTTTTGTTGCAGGAGAAGTTACATTAGGAAAGGTGGTCAAAAAAGGTTTGAGAATGAGCTGGCCACATAGGTGAGCTGTGGAAGAGTAGCCCAAGCAGAAGAAACTGAGTGAAAAGTTACTAGAGCTCGAAATGTCCCGAAAAGAGAAGGTATTAACTCTAGTAGGAGAGCAGCATGGAGGGGAATTGTGGACTAAGACAAGGCCAAAGAGACGTAAGCAGGGCCAACGTGCAGGGCCCTGTAGGCTGAGGTAAGGAGTATGGATTTTACACTGAGTACAAAGGAAAGCCTTTGGGAAGGTTGTGAGGGATGTGATTTGATTGACACACAAGGGCATCCCTCTTGCTGTCCTGTGGAGAATGAACTGTAGAAGAGAGCGTGTAGCCACAGGAAGAGCTGTGAGAGGGCTCACAGGACAGGACTGGGAGAGCCCTGTCTAGGATTGGAGGGAGCAGAGATGGAGCAGAGAGATCCTGGAAGAGAGATCAAAAGCATTTGTTGATAGTTGAGCTTGGAGATAAAATCTACTAAATGTTCCTTAGTCCCAGCCCTTTTTGATTTCTGGATTCCTTTCCTTGGAACTGACGCCAAATATTAGCTTTAGCTGCTGGGTAGATGGTGCCATTTGCTTATCCAGGGAAGCCAGGGAAAGGAATAGGTTTAGGGTGAAAAATCAAGAACTCTGTATTATATTAAGTTGATGTCTGCTAGGCATCCAAGAGGAAATGTCAAATAGTTTTCTGTATGTGGCTGGAGCAGGAGAGAGGTCAAGAATGGAAATGTGAGACTTGAAGTCCTCATCGCAGGAATGGTAATTAGACCTCAGTGTTCTTTTCCATACTCAATACACTTTGTAGAGGCCTCCAATTCAGCATTGTCATACTGTCTAACAAGTTTCTCCTTGTATGAGTGTCTTCCCTCTCTATTTGTAAAGTCTTTGAGGCAAGAATTGTGTGGTATCTTTATTCTCCTTTTGGTATAACCAGTACCTATTATGGGTAGTGTTCAATAAAGTGACTGTTGAAAAAAATCAAAATATTGAGAGGAATGAAAGATGTAGCTCAGCGGTAGACCACTTGCCTAGCATGCAGGAAGCCTGGGTCCTATACCAGCCTTGAAAAAAATATTGGAAGAAGGAAAAAATATATTGGAAGAATAATGATCATGGTAGCCATTGAGTTTGCTATAGGATAGACACCTAATTATTGGTATGATCCCATTTTGAATTAGATATAAACACACGTATATTTTCATATAGGCACATGAAGTTTGTATATAGAAAAGGGTCTGAAATGTGCAAATTAGTTATTTCCAGTGGTTTCCTGGGGGGAAGGAGCAGGGAGGATGAGAGAAGGACTTTCATTTTGTACATTTTATTTTTTTTCAGTGAGCAGTTCATTCTTTTTGTACTACATTTGAAATTTTTAAATCAACAAAAATAAAAGGAAATTTAAAAAACGGGAGCATTCTTCCCTTATCGAAGGAGAACTTTGATATTTTACTTCATGTAACAACACTGAAAACAAGCATATGTCCTTCATGGAGAAGGAAGCAAAAGTAGGAAAGCTGTTTAAGAAAGAAAGGTTTTTAAACAATAATAATCTCTTAGAATTTAATGTACACAAGCACATATGGCTTCCATTGTTTTGTTAATCATTTTACAAATGTAAAGGAGAACAGAAATAACTTGCTCATTTTACCATTATGAATGAAAAATATATTTGATAGCTTTGAATGTATTGCCAAATAGAAAGTGTCCAAGGATAGATAGATAAAACAAACAAAATATTGGAAAGCTTTGCTCAAGTAGACCAAGTTATCTGTGATTGAAATAAGAAACTTTTAAGTTGTACAATATGAAATTCTCATTTTTATGAGTCAAAAATGGTATCAAATCAGTTTTATAAGGTTCAACCAAACATATGAGGGCTTCTAAACCATACATACCTTTGAATAGTAGCAAAAATGAATAAATGAATAAAGTTCAAGCTTTGTGTATATATGTATACACATACACACACATATGTGTATATACATACATACAGATATGCCATAAAGCTTTATTGGACAAACCTGACACCTCGGTGTTTTTATTTCCTCAGACAGGAAAACTCAGCTTTTCACAATAAATTGCAAATACAAAGGTTAATATTTCAGGGAATCATTCAGGTATCCTTTGTGCCTTATTAATTTTCAAAGCAGATAAGAAGAAAACAACTAAAAACCCAATCCTTTTATGAAATATAAGTGTTCAAACAGTGAAGAATGCTGGGTTCCATCTCCAGCACTGAAAAAATAAATAACTGTTGGAAGAATAATTATCATGGACTTTGCTGAGAGCTTGCTATAGGTTAGACACCCCTTATTTAGTATGATAATATTGCAAATTATATGCATATATTATTTGTATAGTATATATATACACACACATATATTTTCTACTGACAGCTAAACTTTGTGATAATCTTGAAATAAAGGTTATCAAAATTCAGATTGTTCCAAATCTAAATTCATTTTTTAATAGCAAAGGAAAACAAAGACCAGCTTAACTATAGGTAGATCAGTCAGATAAGTGGTTTAGAGTGAAACATATATCATGAGAAAAGGGAACTATTGCACACTGTTGGTGGGAAGATAAATTAGTACTGCCATTGTGGAGAACACTATGGATATTCCTTTAAAAAATAGATCTACTGTACAATTCAGTTATCCCATAAATCCAAAGGAAATCAAATTGGCATATCAAAGAGATATGCCAATTTCATCCATGCTCATGTTTATTATTGTAGTATTTATGATGACTAAGATATGGATTCAGCTAAGTGCCCACTAACAGACGAATGGATAAAGAAAAGCTGGTATACAGTGGAATTCAGTCATAAAAGGATGTCATTCTATTATTTGCAGAAAAATGGACAAAACTGGAGGACATTAGGTGACATAAGTCAGAAAGAGAAATACAAACACCACATGCTCTCTTTCATATGTGGATGCCAAGTAAAGGAAGCATAGTGAATGTAGAATAGTGATCAATACCAGAGTGGAGGAAGAGAAGGGTAGAGGGGGTTTGGAAAAGAGCAGTTAGATGGAAGTAACAAGTTGAGGTGTTCTATAGCACAGCAGGAGGACTATGGTTCACAGTAACCTATTATATATTTTGTGAAGAACGAGAAGAGAGGACCTTGCAGGCTCCAAACACAAAGTAGTGATAAGGAGATGGAAACTTTAATTATCCTTATTGGATCAGGACATATGTACACACTGAGCCCTGTAACTATGCACAATTAGAATTCTAATTAATGAAAAATCTGGTATCAAACAAGAAAAGAAAAACAAAGCAGAGGCTGGAGAGGTACTTGCCTAGCATGCGTGAGGAACACGTTCAAACCCCAGGACCACATATACAACTAAATGTCAGAAAATCAAAAACCAGATGAAAAAGTAAATAAAATGAGTTCTCTCTCTCACGTTGTCTTTAAAAAAAGAAAAGCAGAGAAAACAATTTTCCTATGACAGAGATGATTTTGCATTTATGTATGTGATTCTATCTAGAAATTCATTTTCAAATAATTTTATCATCAAAAAATAAAAAAGCTTCAAATATGGATTAATTTATTTGATTTAAGCTAAGACCTCATCTACAAGAAATTTCTTTATCTTGAAGCACAAACTACAATCATTGTCCTTATTTTAATATCAGCATAATGTCCATTATCAAAGGTCCTATCCTGTTTTGTTAAAGGATCTTTTCAACTGATACATACTCAAAATTTCAGAAAGAAAAAAGAAAGACAAAGCAGAAAGGATGTAGGGAAAAAAGGGGAGGTAGAGGGCATTATTCTAATATAGAGGATTATTTCAAGAAAAATCGGTGAGTAGAATATGCCATTGAAGTTCATGATGAACTGGAATCTGCAAAGAGCTCAAAACTATGTGCTCTATCCACTTCTTTTCTTTGTGGAACTATATATTCTCTCATCTCCTTCCCTGCACATTAATTTCATTCTTCCTTTCTACAGATCACTTTCCTCTGCTTTTTTGTATGTCTGCCAAGAGACTGCTACCTGAGTTCAGGTGCTAATTAAGAGTAAATAGTGTTTACATTTCTGAATGTAAAATTTCAAATTCCTGGGAGGAATAAATCTGGTTAGCTTAGTTTATGTGTCTATTTCTCATGCAATAAACTGTGGGTGAAAGCCCACAGACTCGGAGTGCAGTCTGGCTGTAGGAATCTGCTCCTATGAGTGGGAGAACAGTGTTCTGTGAGTGTGGTGGGGACTGGATAAAATACTCCCTGAACTTCCAATCCAAAAACCGTCTGTATTTACAGGCTTACAATAGTCCCATCTACAAAACATTCTGCAATATAGGACTTTGCAGATATGACTAAGAATATTGAGAAAGGAAGATTACCATAGATTAATCATGTAGCACCTAAATGTCTCAGTCATAAGTATCCTTACATGAGGCAGGAGCAGGAGATTATACTGCACAGAGAAAGCCATGTGATGGTAAAGCAGAGTTTGGAATGACGCACCTGAGAGACAGAAGCAGGGGCCACAAGACAAGGAATACAGGAGTGATTTAAGCTGTAAAAAGAAATAGATTCTCTGCTGGAGCCTCCAGAAGAAACCCACCCTAAATACCTTGATTTAGGTCCTGTGAAACTGGACTTAATTGTAAAAGAAATGTGTGTTGCTATGTTGTAATTTTTTGCAACAGCCATAAGAAGCTAAAATAATAGCATGTAAAAGATACTGCTTTGTAAATTATGTTCCCATCATAGTGCTTGAATCAAAACTCCTACATATCATTTTCTTGTCAGGCATCCTCTTGATAGAAACATGTCCTTGAACCCAGCATGTCAATCCCTGACACACTGCCTCAATGCTTAGGGAAGACAGACAACTTGGGAATCCAACTACTTTCTTAAGATCATCCAACTTTTGAATAGTTATCCCAAGTACTTCATTGTGGGAGCCAATGATGGTGCATGCAACATGGACTTCAGGCAGATGCAACAGATCTGCATGTTCCTGGGACTGAACCCAGGAGGGCGTAACCACTGAGCAACATCCCCCAGTCCCCTCCCCCAACCTTTTTTTTTTTTTTGGAGACAGGTTCTCACTAAGTTGCTTAGAGCCTTGCCAAGTTGCTGAGGCTGGCTTTGAACTTGCAAGCCTCCTACCTCAGTGTCCCAAGCCTCTCAGATTACAGGCACACACCATTGCACCCAGCTTACTGGTTCTTTTTAGATTTTTAGGTCATTATACAATGACCTAATTATAAAAGCATGGAGTAGGGGCTGGATCAGTGGCTCAGCAGTTTCAGTGCTTGCATGGAATGTGCAAGGACACAGGTTTGAACCTCAGCACCACATGCACAACGAAGTGTCAGAGCAATGAAAACCACATGAAAAACTAAATAAAAATTGATTCTTTTGGAGCTGGAGTGGTGGCTCAGCAGTTACTGCAATTGCCTGGCACGTGCAAGTACGAGAGTTCAAACCCCAGCACCACGTACACACTGAAGTCTTGGAGCAACAAAAGCCAAGTGAAAAACTAAATAAAAATTGATTCTCGGGGCTGGAGCGGTGGCTCAGTGGTTTCAGCGCTTGCCTGGCAAGCACAAAGACCCGAGTTCAAACCCCAGCACCACGTACACAACTGAGTGTTGGAGCAACTAAGGCCATGTGAAAAACTAAATAAAGTTATTTCTCTCTTTCTCTGTCTCTCTCACTGTCCCTCTGTCTTTAAAAAAAATTTTTTTAAAAAATTGATTCTCTGTCTCTCTCACTGTCCCCTCTTTCTTTTTTTTTTTTTTTCAGGGCTGAGGCTCGAACTCAGGGCCATGCGTGTGCTAGTCAAGCACTCTGCCACTGAGCTAAATCCCCAACCCTCTCCCTCTTTCTTTAAAAAATTTTTTTTTGATTCTCTCTTTCACTGTCCCTCTTTAAAAAAAGAAAATTCATGGAGTAAAACTTGTTCTAATTCAATCCCCTGTATTTCCCTTTCTCCTCCCTTCCTTCCATCCACTATCTCTTCCCTCTACTCTACTCATATATTATTTACTAATAATTTTTTAAATTAGTGTCTTGTTGATACACATGTTGATGAGATTCACTGTGGTATGTTTATATATGAACATATAAAATTCAGTCTGATTCATTCCATGAACTTTCCCTATCTCATCTCTCCTCCCTCCATTTCCTTCCTGTTTGTCTATTCCTCTGCTCTTTTCTTTATTTTGGATTTTAGGTTAGCTGCCTCTTATCAAAGAGAACATTTAACCTTTGGCTTTTTGAGACTGGCTTATTTCACTTAGCACGATAACCTCAAGTTCCATCCATTTCTGGTAAATGCCATAAATCATTCTTCCTTATGCTTGTATAATACTACATTGTGTATATATATATGTATCACATTTTCTTTATTCATTCATCTGTTGAAGGGCTCCTTGGTTGGCTCCATAGCTTAGGAGTTTTTTCTAATTCTGTGACGAATGTCATTGGTATTTTGATGGGGACTGCATTAAATCTGTTTAGTGCTTTTGGTAGTATGGACATTTTGACAACATTAATTCTGCCTATCCAAGAACATAGGGTGTCATTCCATCTCCTAAGGTCTTCAATTTCTTTCTTCAGTGTCCTATAATTTTTATTGTAGAGCTCTTTTACCTTCTTGGTTACATTAATTTCCAGGTATTTTATTTTATTTGAGGTTATTGTGAATGGGATGATTTTCCTGAATTCTTCCTTAGCTGAATCACTGTTGGAATATAGGAAAGCTATTGATTTATTGGTGTTTGTGTTGTATCTGGCTACTTTGGCTGAAACTATTTATAAGATCTAGAAGTCTTCTGTAGATTTTTTTTTTTTTTTTTTTTTTGGTCTTCTAGATATAGGATCATGTCATCAGCAAAAAGGTAGTTTGACTTCTTTTCCTATTTGTAATCCTTTGATTTCCTCTTATTGCCTTATCTCTCTGGTGAATGCTTCAAGGACTATATTGAATAGGAGTAGGGAGAGTGTACAACCTTGTCTTGTTCCTGATTTTAAAGAAACACTTTCAGTTTTTCTCCATTCGGTATAATGTTGGCTTTGAGTGTCTCATAAATGAAAGGCCTTTGCAATATTGAGGTAAATTCCTTCAATCCCTAGCTTCTCCAGTTGTTTTTTTTTTTTTTTTTTTAACATGAATGGGTGCTGGATTTTATCAAAGGCCTTTTCTGAATCTATTGGATGATCAAGTATTTTTGTCTTAAATTCTGTTTAAGTGGTGAATCACATTTATTGATTTCCACATGTTGAACCAGCCTTGCATCCCTGGAATGAAATCCACTTGATCATAGTGTATTATCTTTTTGATGTACAACCCTGAAATTTGACATCACAGAGAAAACTGCATTCTTACTTCTTGATGGAAGTCTACAATATTGCCATGACATGTCTACAGATTGGTTACCCACCTGTTGCCTCTGTGCCCCATTCTACCATCAGTAGGTACAAATGGGTCCTGACATCATCTGTGGAGACTTAATACACTTTTGTATTTGCTGAAAAGATGGAGGGCTTCTCAGCTGATCCATCTGCATTTATGGCTGCTGATCCCATGGCCGTTACTACCACTGATGCTCCTGCCCTAGCCAAGGGTGAAGCCTTGGAAGACCTGGAGGAGCTAGATAAGGATATGGGATTTGGTCTGTTTGGTTAATCACCAAAAAGCAATGAACTCTGCCAGTTTTATTTCTAAGCAATGAAATAAAAGCTTACTTCTCTTAAAACAAAAGCAAACAACTAAGGCTGATATATGGTTTCCTTTCTTTTCATATAGGATAGTCTTTGTTTTGAGGAAATTTAACATACACACCTTTCATTTTACAAATATTTTGTTTGCTTGCTTGTTTGTATATATATGAGCTATCCATGGTGTATAAACTTTGTCAAATATTTTCTCATTTTTTTTCAGAACAACACATTCCACAGCATTTATTGATTCATCCAAAGAATGTATACCAAACATTTCCTGTGTGCTAAACAATCAGTTAAAAGATATTTATAGACCATCAGTCCCATGGTGTGCTTCTTGTTGGGATACCATGGATCCAAAGCCTGGCATGGTCCATGCCTTCATTAGTCTAGCAGGGAGGAATGATCATTAATTATTACAATAAAGAATGAGGTGTGTTATAATTTAAATAAATACATGACATTATAAAAATGTATAATGGGTAATTCACCTATTCTGGAACAGGTGGGGAAGGTCTCTATGAGGAGATCATAATTGAATTGCAACCTGGTCTGATTGGAACCTGGGAATACAGGGATGAAATGATATATACTTGCTCTAAGGAAGCTTACATTTTAGTAGACATCTAAGCCATGTAAACTAACAACTTTAGTAAAATCTAAGAGCTACAAAGGAGGGGTATATAAGAAATTCAGAAGAAAGAGGACCTGACCAGATCTGTGTTAGACAACAGAAAAGACTTGATCTCTCTGAATCTTAGAAGTATAGACTTTGGTCTGGGAGTCAAGGGAGAAGAGAGATGTCCCAGACTGAGGGAACAGTGCCATACTACAGGGTATATCTAATGAGCAGGGAATAACCATAGATAGCTACTTATCCATTTTATCATCAACATTTGGTCATGAACATTTTCAAGCATAAAACAAGTTGAATGACCATTACAGGTCCTAGCATTAATATTTCTAAACTATTTTGTAATATATTTATCCAAGTTTCTGAATATCGTAAAAGAAAGAAAGAAATATATGTGCTCTAAGAATATTTATAGACTTTAATAAATCATGTTTTGTGGTTATTTTCAAAGTTGAACTTTCACTAAAATCAGAGTATATATGAATATAGTCTTTCTTTTCTGCCTTCCTTTCTTTCTTCTTCTACCTTCTTTTGTTGTTGTTGTTGTTGTTGTTGTTATTGTTGTTGTTGAGGCTGAGAATCAAACCCCAGGATTTCACACATGCTAAGCATGTGTTATACCACTGAGCTATACTCTCAGCCCTGAATATAAAATTTTAAATTAAATCTCAAATAAAGAAGTTAAGCATATATTTGTGATATTAAATAAACAAAAATACTATTATAGAAAAAATAATCCATAGACTTTCACTTTCATCTATCAAGAAGGTTCTTTTTGCTTATTTTTGTTTTCATTTTGTTATGGTAACTGTGAAAGGGTTTATACTGATTAGGAATGATAGGTCTGTGATTTAAATTACAGTTGGCAGTTTATAAATTCCCCCATTCAACTGATAATTGGATTTCCAGCTTCTGGATTTTTATGAAGGTTAGGCTGTCAAGCATTCTTAGGATTTTTAAAGTTTTATACACTCCTTATGGTAATTTAAGTATGCTAGTATGAATCTGTTATGAATATGTATTATAAACATGAAGAAAATGGAAAGATGTGCTGAGAAATAATCTCACTCTTATAAATGCATGCTTTGCTAATGTGCATTCCAGGTGAGAAGGCTTTAAAAAGAAGCATTTCTGGGAATGCTATGAGATCCAATTTGGAATCATGCCTTAATTTGGTTGTTCCAAACTTCACTGCTTTAAAAGAGAGAGAGAGACAAAGAGAGACAGAACGAGAGAATCAGTTTTATTTAGTTTTTCATCTGGCATTCGTTTCTCTAACATTTAGTTGTGTATGTGGTTCTGGGGTTCAAACCCAGGTCCTTGCACATGCCAGGCAAGTGCTTTAACCACTGAGCCACCTCTCCATACCCAAATTTCATTGCTTTTATAAGTTCTTCACCTGTAGAACTCATAAAAATGAATATCTGGAGGAGTGGAGCAGTGGCTCAGCGGTTGTGGTGCTTGCCTGGCATGCGCAAGGACGTGGGTTTGAATCCCAGCACCACATACACAATGAAGTGTTGGAGCAACAAATGCCACATGAAAAACTAAATAAAACTGATTCTTTCTCTCACTATCCCTCTATCTCTTAAAAAAAAAAAAAAAGAATATCTGGTTTGATCCCCCAAATTCCAATCAGTAGGCCTAGGGTGGGAGCCCATAATCTGCATTTCTGGCAAAGGATGAAGACAGTGGAAAAGAATACTATTGAGACAATACTGAGAAAGTCCTCATTTTTGTGGCACTAAAGATTTGACTGAACACATTTTAGGATATTCTCCCTAGTCACTTTGGAGAAGATATTAGTGACCTTTTATTAAAGAATTGTAATATATTAATATTAGCAATATGGGCATAGGTTATTTTAATTAATCCTCTTGCTAAAGAAGCCTAAAAATGCTGGATGAAATAAAATTTAATGTTCTCTTAAAGTATCTTATCTTTAGGTAAGAAATTATCAGACCAAAATCTAAGTGAAGGCAAGAATCCAAAGGGTAACTGAGAATCAAAGTTGCTTTTATGCCTTGCTGAAAGGAGAAATTTTGAAGTAGCTTTCAGAGTTTTAGCTTATAGGACATCCAATTAGGGAGTCTAGTAGGAAAACCTCCCCCAAGAAAGCTGGGATGCATAAGGGCCAGACCCAAGGGTAGAATAATACAGAAGGAAGCCTTTCCATTCCTCATATCCAGAGTGAATATAATAAAAATTGCCTGAGTTCTGCAGAGTTGGAGAAAAGAGGGCACTTCTAGGAGAATCTATAGCCTCAAGCTGGTGTTTGTACTGTTTTTCAGCCCAAATCTGTATCACCTGGATGGTAACAAATATCTCAAAGCATGAATTTAGTTTAGAATAGTTCTATACTAAAAGACTATTTTTACCTGACAGATAAATGTAAATCCTTTCTGGTAAAGGATCTCTTCATCTTAGGCCTTAAAAAATGCTATACAGGGGCTGGAGTGGTGGCTCGGCGATTATGGTGTATGCCTGGCATGAGCGAGGACGTGAGTTCAAACCCTAGCACCACATACACGACAAAGCGTTGGAGCAATGAGAGCCACATGAAAAACTAAATTAAAAATTGATTCTTGGGGCTGGAGTGGTGGCTCTGCGGTTACAGAGCTTGCCTGGCATGCATGAGTACGCGGGTTCAAACCCCAGCACAGCACCACATACACGATGAAGTCTTGGAGCAACGAAAGCCACATGAAAACTAAATAAATTTGCTCTTTCTCTTTTACTCTTTCACTGTCCCTCTTTCTTGAAAAAAAAAAGATTTTTTCTCTCTCTCACTGTCCCTCTCTCTTTGAAAAAAAATTATTAGATATAATTTTCCAAGAATAGTCAGTGTGACAGATTACAACAGTGTCTCCCATATTCCTCCTCACAGTCATGCCTTTTACCAACTAACTTTGCAATGGAATCCTTCCTCTCCCCTTAACATTGGGCTCAGTCGTCCAGTTTGCCTTTGTTTTGGGGAGGTTTTCAGATGAGATTTAAGCAGAAGCTTGAGATTAGATTGGCTTGCTCACGGGAGTTTATTTTGTACCTTTGCATAGCCATAAAAATATGCCCAGGCCAGCCTGCTAGCAACTATGAAAAAAACATTAAGATGGGCCTTAACAGATCTTTTTATCTGGACAAAAAAACCTCTAAGAATCTTAAGGGACATTTGTCCCATGGTAGACTGACATGATTAAAATAGTAACAAGTAAGTCGATAGACAGAGGTATGTTTCAAAAAATCACTGTACTCTGTAGAAATGACTAAGGAGTATGAAGGAAAATCAGAAACATTTCAGAGGGAAATCCAGGAGGCATGGGAAAAATAGACTGGGGAGCCTCTCCCAGGAAGCCAAACCAGGGCTTACTCAAGGAATGTTCTCCATCCCTAGAGTAGGGAAACCTGTAACATTTGCCCCCCAGAATTTCAGAATTATTATGAACTGGTGACTGCTATTCTTTCCCATTTTGAATGGAAGCCTGTTGCTGTTATATTGTCTCTATTCAACTATTTTTGCATGTGTAGGGAGCAGGTAACTTGCCTTTTGTTTATGGGACTCTAGATACAAATGTTCTGGATCAGATGTCAATTACAAGATCCTGGACTTTGAGCCTAAGTGTGAGCATATTTTGTACTTGAGAGGAACATGAATAATTTTAATCATCAGTACATACTGTGGTAGATTGCAGAAGTATTCCTTTCACCTCTCCCTCTTTCCATAGGCTTTACCAAGTAACTTTACAGTGCTGTCCTACCATGGGCAGAGACCTGTCTCACTCCTTGACAATTGGCCATTTGATGTACTTTGTCCAGTAGGATGCTGGCAGACATGACAAAATAGAAGCTTAAAATGGACCTGCTCCTTGGGGGTTTGCTCTCTTGTGCCTTGAACATTGTGGTGAGAAAATGCCCAGAGTAGCCCAATGGTCCTAGGAATGGGGTTGATGAGAAACAAAGGGAGCAGAGCAACACCCAGCCATAGGGATCCTATTTCAGCACACAGACTGCTGACCCCCAAGCACAACAATGATCCTTGGTAAGGGCAGCAAAGATACCTAGCAGACCCACAGTTAACCCCAAATGTGTGAACAATTATCACTTACTGTAATTTAGATTCTCCTCTGTGAAAATTGCCTCGTTTTTGTTAACATGATCTTTATTTCAAAACATTATATGTGACAAAATTTTCTTTCAAGAAATGATTCTCTAAACATGATAAACAGAGGTCTTGAAAGTACAAGAAGTAGGGCTAGAGGGGTAGCTCAGCAGTTTCTTCACTTGCCTGATATGTTTAAAACACCTGTACAACAAAAGTGTCAGAGCAATGAAAGCCACATGAACAAAACTGAATAAAGTTGATTCTCTGTCTCTTCTCTCTCTTAAAAAATAAAAACAATAAGAAAGTACATGACACTCCTTTCAGTAAGCTTTCTGTCCCACATAGAAACAACCTCCTTCCACACAGGTAGCACCTACAGTGGTAGAAAAGTATTTGATATTAACACATCCTGCCTGGCGCAGTGGTGCATGCTTGTAATCCCAGCAGCTTGGGAGGCTGAGGCAAGAGGATCACAAGTTCAAAGCAAGCCTCAGCAACTTGGCGAGATGCTAAGCAACTTAGTGAGACCCTAAGCAAGTTAGTGAGACCCTGTCTCAAAAAAGGGCTGGGAAAGTGATTGTTGGCTAAGTACATCCCTGGTTTCAATCCTTGGTACCAAAAAAGCAACATCCTGACATAGCTTGTAAGCCATTAAAAGCTGCAAAGGAAACAGCATTGTAAATAAGTGGTTCTTTACTATCAAGGACAAGCAGGTTTAGTATCTTGACTGAAATATCTAATGCATGTCACATATGCAGTTGTTCTCCTACTCCTCCCCAAAATAGCACTGACTTTTTCTTTTTTTTTTTTTTAAGAAAAATATACATGACAGATTATTACAATCTCCTGGATCCATTTTCTTTTTTCATTTTGGTAATAGAATACCCATGAGCTTTAGCAAAGTGCACAGACACCCCACTGGTAGCTGCATTTTCCAGACTCTCTTGCAGCTAAGTGATTAATCCCTTGTGATTAATTTCTCACTGATGAAATGTGAATGAAAATGATTTGTGCAAAATCTTTGCCATTGCCTTAATAAGAATTTTCCCCTTTTCTCCTTTCCCATAAACTGGATGCAGATGTGCTATTAGACCAGTTTCAATTGTATGGTCAAGAACAATACACCAGGGCAATGCTTCTCAAACATTAAAACTGCCTGGGATTTTTTTTTTTTTTTTTTTTTTTTTTACCAGGGATTGAACCAGGGGCACTTAACCACTAAATCACATCTTCAGCTCTTTTTATTTTTTTATTACAAGACAGGGTCTTGATAAGTTACTTAGGGCCTCACTTAGTTGCTAAGGCTGGCCTGGAACTTGTGGTCCTTCTGTCTCAGCCTCCAGAGTCACTAGGATTACAGGCATATGCCATCACACCAAGCCTTCCTGGAGATCTTGTTAAAATGCAGATTCTAATTCAGTAGGTCTGGGCTGACCAATATTCCACAGTTCTAACAAGCTTTCAGGAATTACCCCTCTGCCACTTTGAGGATTTCTCTTTGTATGGTAAGACCTTGGGGACAGTAAATCAGCAAGATTGAAGAGACATGAGTTCTTGGAGCACTGTGAGGTACCTTTCAACTCAGTCCACTTCCCTCTGCATGATTTTTGGATCAGTGTTTGGGTTCTTTTTGTTGCAGCAGCTTAGCATGTGCTCCAACTAACATATAATGGAAGCAGAAGGGAAATTGATGGTCAAACTTGAGCCTCCTTTACTGGAAACCTGCCATTATTTCTAGCCTAATTCAGGGTTAAAGATACCTGACATTTGTTTCCCACCTTACCTTCTGTTACCAGAAGTGATGGGTCTATTGCTTCAATAGGAAAGGTGGTCCATGCAACTCCTTGCCTCTGAATTCTTTGATCAATTTCTTGCTCAGTTTCCCATCAACTAGAAATTTAACTTCTCATATAGATATATCCATAGGCTTGTGATATATTAGTAAGTGAATATTGGAGTTTTGATGGCTGTATAAAATGGCATTCTGCTTTATATACCAGTCTTTTGAGTTCAGATGGTATGAGTTTGTCTCTAGACATTGTTTACTTTTGAATGTGCTGACAAGAATAGAGCTTCTCTGTCTGCAGAGCTGAGAAAATACTCTGGCCTTTGATGTCTTCTGTGACATATTTCCATGCTGAGTAGTCTTGCCTGGAGGACAGCCAGGCAGGCCACCGATCCACTGCTTCCAAACAACTGTAGGACATTTCTCCCCAAAGTCAGCACACTTATGGAGCCTTTAATGTTTTCTACAGAACCCCTATAAACCAGAAGCAGATCAGGCATGCTGGAAGCCCTTGTGGGACCCATGGCAGGGTCTGATTTGCCATCTTGTGTCTAGTGCTCACGTGAATCCTTGTGCCTGTAAATAGCCTGTGCTCTCAGACTATGAGGATGTCAATGAAGGACATGGCCCTTCATGCTGAAATCCACTTCTGCCATAACTCCCTTAGGTCACGGTATTCTCTGCCTCCTATAAACTCTAAAATTCACTTTATAAACCGTATGTTAGCTAATATATAGCTCTTCCCTGTGAATTATTTCTCTAGGAGAACATTATTAGACTTTTCCACAAGATACTGAGTTCCTTAATCAGGCCCTGCTTATTCAAGTTCTCTCTGTCCTCCACAGAGGCTGTACTGGAACTTGACACAGTAATTGCTCAATAGATATGTGCTGTTTAGTGATCTCATCTCTGGTTTCTGGGGAGATGGAATCAGGGCTAGATCCAGAATTCTGATGTAGGTAGGTTGTGTTTAGGGAACTTCCAGCTTACCAGGCCATGGGAAGGGAAATATAGTAAACTCTTAAAATCTTTTTTCTCTTGATTCTCAAGTTACCACACTCTCCCAGATTCCTCCCCCCTCCCCCATTTCTTACTATTCCTTTCTGAGTTCCTTTTGCTCTCTTCTCTTTTACTTGCAGTTAGATACCAGAGACCCTGCTTTCTCCCTTTGGCATCCTCTCATTCTGGAAAATTTTAACCCACTCCCAAGGCATCAAGTGGCCAATTTTATATCAATGGCTATCCCTCAGGACCTCCTGCCCAGCCCACCCTCTGGCCTATAACCCCTCTCCATTCCAGACAAACCCAACATCTATGCTTTCATGTGTGCTATGGACTGAATATTTGTGCCCCACCCCAAATTCATATATTAAAGTCTAACCCTGGTATGTCCACATTTGGAGATGGGGCTTTTAAGCAAGTAATTAAGAGTAATGAAGTCATACGGGTGTGGCCTTAATCCCATAGGATTAGTGTCTTAATAAAGAGACATCAAAGAGCTTTCTCTCTCCCCACTTGAGAGCTCTTCACTTCCCCAGTATCCTGCTCCCTGTAGCTACCTACAAGCCAAGAGAACAGGCCTCAAAATGAAAGCCATCACTTTGATCTTGGCCTTACCAGCCTCCCAGAACTGTAAAAAAAAGCATTTCTTTTGTTTTAAGCCATGTAATCTGTGGGATTTTTGTTATGGCAGCCGAAACTGACTAATTTTACAACATGTCCCAAGGGATGAGTGTTCAAAACTGAACTAATCTTCATCTCTCCGATCTTTAAACAAACAATGATAACAAAATAAACAAAAAATCTACCTTTGCTCTAGCGTCATCCGCTTTATAAATGACTCAGGCCTTCAGTTGCTCAGGTCAGAAATTCGGATGTCCTTTTCCTTCTTTCTCATTCTTTGTTTGGACCCCCTGTTCTCCAAATGCAGGTAGACAAATATATAAAATGCAGATCTGGTATATCATCTCCTTACTTAACACTTCATTAGCTCCCGGTTGCCCTTATAATGAGGCAAAAACCCTTGTAGTCTTTGATCGTCTCCATATACTGCTCCTCTCACAACTCTTCCCTAGAGTCTGCAGACCTCTGCAGTCCTGGACTTATTTCTATAAGCACCCCATGTTCTTTCTCTTCTCTAGGTCTCTGTGCATACTGGTCTGGAATGCTTTATCTCACTCTCTATCTCTCACCCTGACAAATTATGAATTGCTTGGTGCTATTCTAATTGGCAACATGAACCATGCAAGAAGGAAGAAGGATCTAGATTAATGAATGGCTAGATCTTGGCTCTGGTGAAATTTCGTATTTCCTGTTTACTAAAGCTATCAATAAATCTGCATGTTCTTGTCCTGCATTCTGGCATATGTTTTCACTGGGCCCATGATCAAATGGAATAACTGGTTTCATAAATATGTGCCAACCGATCTTCTAGGTTCAGTTAGGAGGCTCATTCTGGTCCTTGCTCTAGTGTGTAAGTGTTTTAACCTATGTAATGATCATGAGTGTTTTGGATAAATATGTATCTCAGATAAGATACATGGTAGGGAATACACGACCCAAGAAAATAAATATCATGTGATATGTTTTTTTTAATGGATTTGTTGCTTAGGTCTATGCCATCTTGTCATAATTCTCCCAAGAAACTCATTAAACTGGGTATCAACTTACTGGGCAACACTATATTTCACCAACAATTAAACCTGAGTCCTAGAAGGCCATTAAAATGAAATGGATAACTTAATCTCCTCTGTAAAATCAGCCTGAGATTCTAATTCACATCAAGAAAAAAAAAATACCCTCATTGCTATCCAAATGAACCAATCAGTAAATATAGTGTTAAGGCAATTATGTTAGTCTCTCCAAGAGATTAAATTACTTCAAATTAATCTCATGTTGGCTTAGATCTCCCAGCTAGGTATTTCCAAGGGTGATGTGCTATCAATATTCGTGCCACATCTGTATTTTCTGGGGGCCAAGAAGGTTACTCATAAACAAAATATGTATTAGACATACATATATAAGCTGTACTGTAATGAACAACACAAAACAATTTTGAAGCAATCAATTGGAAAAAAATTGAGAAAGGAAAAAGTTCAACTGTGTGATATTATGAAATATATGTTTGATGTTCCTCCCAATTTCCTGACATGCAACTCTTAAAATCTTCAAGATCTCTGAAGTGGTGAGTGTCTTGTATTCTAACGAGATGACTAGTAACTTGGGGTCCCTAGATGGTCTCAGGATGGGGACTGATTGCCAGGAGAGCCAGACAGATAATTAGAAGGTTGGAACTTTCAATCCTATCCCATCCCCAAATCTCTGGTGAAAGTGAGAGTTGACCAACCATGGCCAGTGATTTAATCAATAATGCTTGCATAATAAAGCTTCTATAAAAACTACAAAGAACTGAGTTCTGGAGGCTTTCAGATGACTGAAAATGTGGCAGCTCCTTGGGGGTGGAGTGCTCAGAAAGGTCATGGAAGACTGCTAGGTGCGTGGTGCCCATGTGTAATCTCAGTGGCTCAGGAAGCTGAGGCAGGAGGATCACAAGTTCAAAGCCAGCCTCAGCCTTTTAGCCAGGCCCCAAGCAACTTAGTGAGACACTGTTTCAAACAAAACAAATAAACAAGAAGATAAAAAGAAAGAGCATGGAAGCTTCCTTATCCCAAACCTCACCTTATGCACCCATTCCCTCTGGCTGTTCATCTGTTGCCTTCCTTTGTGATATCTTTTATAATAAATGATTGAATGGAAATAAATGTTTTGCTGAGTTTTGTGAGCTACACTATCAAACTAATCAAACATAAGAGAAGGGTCATGGGGACCCCAACTTATCACTGGTCAGTCAGAAGGACAGGCTAAAGCCTGTGCTTGTAAATGACATCTGAATTTGGGGAAATCTTGTGGGACTAAGCCCTCAAGCTATGGGATCTAATACTGTCTCCGGGTAGTGTCAGAACTGAATTAAATTAGACGACACTCAGCTAGTGTCCACTGTAGACCCATCAGTAGAACTGCATGTGTGAGCCGGAAGCCTGCACACACTGGGATCACGGAAGTATTCTGCGTTGTCAAAGTATAGTAGGAGAGGGGGCTGGAGTGGTGACTTGGCAGTTATGGCGCTTGCCTTGCATTCGAGAGTACATGGGTTAGGAGGAATGAAGGTCACATGAAATACTAAGAATAAAAATTGCTTCTCTCTCTCTCTCTCTCTCTCTCTCATTGTCCCTCTCTCTCTTTAAAAAATAAAGAAGTCTAGTAGGAAAAACTGAGTTTATATGTGTGTGTATATATAAATATATTTATATATCTCCAATCTGCGAGCAGTGAAACACAAAAACTTATTTCTAGAATGAGTTGTGAAGTATAAATGAATTTACGTAACAATCAGAAATGTGCCAGAATGCTTTTCAAAGTTCATACCTTAATAGCTGAGCATCTTCACCAATGCTATATTACATGTACTCACATAAATCCAAATAAAACAGTTTTTCTCACTAGGCAAAATTCAACATATTTACAAATAGGACAATTTGAGAAAACAGCAATGAACTACATGCCATCTCTCTCTCAGAAGCTGCCACTGTAACCAATTCTTGCCAGGTCTCTCTTTGGGTGTTGGGGTTTTGAGGCCTCACACAATTTAATCCTTACCAGGAAAGAAAGAAATTCACAATTATTTCAGTGTTTGCCATGAGCCAAGCTTGTCAGTTACATGCTATCTAATTTAATCTGCGTCCAACAACTTTATTGGTAGGTAGTAACATCCCAATTTAGCCTGTGAGGAGACTGAGTCCCAGAGAACTGAAAGGATTACTCACTAGCTGCTAGTGGCAGTTGCCAGGGTTTGAACTCAGGCTCCTCAAAGCCATCCCGGCGCATTTCATATTCCTCAAACTGCCTCTCCTGGAACAAACTTAAACTATAAGAAGCTCCAACATGTGACTCCGCTGCAGTTCAAGAGACCACACCCAAATCAGCAGGAAATATTTGCTGTTTGGTGAAGCCACAGCATAAAATGCCAACCTAAACAGAAAATTCTTTTTATCACTTTCAAGGAAGATTTAGGTTTCAATTCAGCAAACATTTATTCAGTGTTGTCTATGTCCAGACCTTGTGATATGTAATTTAACACAGCTCCCTTAATTGTTACAACTATTAATTTGCATTAAGGTAATAGAACTTGGGGGCTGGAGCGGTGGCTCGGTGGTTACAGCACTTGCCCAGCATGCTCAAATACACAGGTTCGAACCCCAGCACCCATGTACACAACTAAGTGTTGGAGCAACAAAAACCATGTGAAAAACTCAATAAAAATTGATCCTCTCTATCTCTCACCATCCTTCTCTCTTTAAAAAAAAAAAGGAAAAAAAAATAATAGAATTTGGTAAAAAAAAAAAAAAAAAAATAGAGCACATCCATGTTCAAGGAGGGGCACTCTCGGAATTTTCTTCTGTTTTCCATTCTTGAGAAGGGGTATGATTTCTGTCTTAAAAGATAAAACACCAGCATGCAGACTGTAATTTTGTTCTTTCCTTGTATCAAGCTTGATATTTTTTATATGACTAAGAATTTAAGTATGATTAAGAATTAGGTCTGTGTACACACTGTAGAGATTTTTTCCAAGGATGATTCTGATGTATGTTTTATCCTCAGGCTGATTTTAGAAGGTAGTACCTATTTAAACATGACCCTTTGGTTAACTAGGATGACAGAAGCTGCTGCAGTAATTCCTCTGGAGTCCATGTGGTATCATTCCCTTCTTTGGGGGAACTACCCCACTTTCCTGTGGTCTGAATGAGAATAGCTCTCTTCTAATATGACTCCCTGTCCCTGGACACAGTGATTAGTCTAAGTGATTGGCACATGACTCAAGCTGGAACAACACAACCCCTTCCCAGGGCTTTTCAAAGTGGAACTATAGAGATTCACAAGTATTTTATTCTTTCTATTTGCCTTTGAGGTGCAATAGCCTGGAATAACCGGTGGCTCCCCTGAAAAGATAGAATCCTGAATGTGCTGAAGCTCTGGATCTGGTCTTTCCTCAGGCCGGCTCTGTCCTTGCCTTTCTCATGATTTATCTATAGGAGGCAATAGATTCATCTGTTTTGCTTAGTGGAAATGGAAGTCTTTTCTCATGTAACCAAAGAATTCTGATTAAATATATCAGTGACCTATTTTTTGTTTGTATATTTACTCAAAGGAGACTATGCTATAATAGAAGGCATGCTAGACTTGAAATAATGTTAGAATAATATTAAATCTTAAGAGGTATGAAGCACCTATCTCTGACACATGGTGTTGGAACAGTGTGAGACAGAATTAGCCCGGGACAATGTGGTTTCGTTGAGCCCAGAACAGAGATTAGTCTAGCTGCTTCTAGGACTCAGCTACACCAGAATTATCTTCACCAAGTTAAGATTATCTGCTTTCCACTGCCCATTCTGTTAACGTTAGCCCCATAGACATGGCCAGGTCCTTACTGTCCTCCCAGGCACTGGGCTAACCTTTTCATAACTGGTCATGGTAAGTTCCAGTCCTGAATAATGGCTGTAGTTACAAATAAAATTATTTATAGAAGATGCTAAACTATTGAGCCACAGGCAAAGGGAAAATGAATGGGGGGATTTAGAGACCCATAAAATAGGTTTTAATTTCATTTAACACTGTTGCTTACTAACTCCAAATTATATGAGCACCATTTTTTTGTTATTGTTTTTTGGTACTGGGGATTGAATCCAAGGGTGCTTAACCACTGAACAACAGTCCCATCCCTTTTTGTTTTTTATTTTGAGACAGGGTCTCAATAAGTTTGAGAACTTTGCTAAGTTGCTGAGACTGGCTTTGAACGTGATCCTCCTGCCTCAGCCTCCCAAGCCCCTGGTGTTACAGACATGTGGCACTGCCCCGGGCATATTTTTCATCTTTTAAGTGGCAATAGAGGTCTGGGGGTGTACCTCAGTGGTATAGCACTTGTCTAGCGTACAGAGGTCCTAGGTTTAAACCTCAGTACCATAAAACTAAATAAATAGGTAAAGAAAGAATAATACTTTGATCTGTAGTCTTTTATGATAATCAAATAGCTATGGAAAGTACATAGTGCAATGCCTGCACTACTTGGCAGCTAATATAATAATGGTGATGAAAATAAGGGTGGTAACATCTTTCTTTAAAAGTATTCTCAAGCTATCATAGGACAAATGTAGCTGGGGAAAATGGTTCCTCTCCTCTTCCTCCTCCTCTCTAACTTGTCCTCCTCCTGGACCACATGATGAGTTGCTAACAAAGACAAGATCCAAATAACAGATTCATTTTGGGGAATTCTGTGTTCTTATGAGTAATGTGCTCAATGATTAGTTTCATAGCAGTATGAATCAATACTGTCTTACCTTTTGTTTCTTTTTGTATTTCAGTTCACAAAATAAAACATAAAGAAGTATGTTTTTCAAACTTCTTTGACTCAGTTTGGAGGATTAAATTTTCTTATCAGTTTATACTAAGAGGGATAATTCTAAATTCTTTCTTATTGATTGTGACTTTTTTCAAATTTAAAATTTTTAAGGTTTTGGGTTTTTTTTTACCGTTTTCAAGTAAGCCACCTTGCTGTCTTAGCCAAAAGAAAATGAAACTCTACTGCATTTTCCCAAAGCGACATCTTGAGGAAAAGCAGATCCCCCAGAGGATATTATTAACTGCTTGCTTCTTATAATTGAGACCTCTTCTAAGACAATTCTGCTGTTTAATCTCAGCTCTCACCAATAACCCTTTCTTCTTTTTGATCAAGTGTTTAATTTCCTTGAAAGATTTTCTCAGATTTCAACTATTACTGAGAGGATTTTCATTTTACCCTCATCCTTTAATGACTAAATCTTGCATATCCATCATTTCAAAAAGGGGTATTTCTGTTCATCTAAGTAAATAGTTCAAGGATTTGATCTTCTTTTCTTGCCTATTACTGCTGAAATGAAAAATTATTTGGAAATTTCTATTGCTAAAGGATTATCTTGTAAAAATCAGGTAAAATTAAGCATTTATAAAAATCAATCTCAGTCAATTCTCAGTTATCTATACCAATAGAGACTAAAGCATAGATTACTAAAATCACATAAACTTCCAAAACCTGAATTTAGTCATTCTTTTACGTTCTTCTTTGAAAAGCAAAATATGTATTTAATCTTCCATTCAGTTTTTCATACAACACTTTAAAACTTTCTAATTTTTTCAAAACAGGAACTGTTCATAAAGATGTAACAAGGAAAAAAAAACAACAAAAGAAAAGATGACCCGGTCAACAGAACAGTAAAGGAATAGGAATTATCACCATTAATATTTAAATATTCTGGAATATAATTCTTTTTAAAAACATAAAAATAACAACAAATCAATTTGGCATGGTGTTTGTCAGCTTCTTCAGCAGACTTCAACTTATCTCAATTCTGCCTATAAACCTTAGCTGACTTTGGAGTTGGGTAGGATGCCTATGAGGTAAAGAATTTGGCCTTCCCCAAAGAGAAGGTCCACCTTTCACTCTAGACTTCTGGGAGGTGCTCTGTCATATCTGACTGGAGTGTTGTTGTTAGGGTGGGGGACTGGCCATATTAGACCTTAAGGAAAGGTTGAGCACATCTGATAGTCTAAGGTAAAGGCTAGTCACACCCAAATGCCCACCCGTGTGATTCAGGGTAAAGGCTTTGTGTCCTGTGGTATCCTTTGAACTGGAGACTCAGTTCAATCACGTGGCAATCAGTCAATCAATCACGTCAATGTAATGAAGGCCCAGGAACAACTCTGGACACTGAAGATCAGGAGAGCTTTCCTGTTGACAGTACTTCATGCACATTGACACACACTGATGCTGGGTGAGTAATATGTCCTGACACCGTAGAGAGGAGACAATGGAAGTATCACATTTGAAACCCTCTCACATTCTGCCCTATGCATCTCTTTATTTGACAGATTTTTATCTATATCTTTTCCCTGTAATTAACCAGAATCATGAGAATAATAGCTTTCTGTGAGTTCTGAGTCCTATAGTGAATTATAGAATCTGAAGTTGGTTTGGGAACTCCTAAACTTAGAGTTGATGAAGGAAGTCTTAGTTCCCCCAAACTTGTCATTTGGCTAACTATAGTGCTCCTCTTTGATTCTCCCACAACACCCCGTCGCCCCGGCATTTAATACATTGTTCTTTTGGTCATTTGATTTCTAAATAATTATGTAATGACAAAAAATTCTCAAAGAGTAGAAAAGGGTTTATAATGTGCAATTGTTTCATTAGTAGTAGTAGTAAAGAAATAGTGGGGACGGGGCTCAGCAGTTTCGGCGCTTGCCTGGCAAGCGCGAGGACCCGGGTTCAAACCCCAGCACCACGTACACAACTAAGTGTTAGAGCAACTAAGGCCATGTGAAAAACTAAATAAAGTTGTTTCTCCCTTTCTCTGTCTCTCTCTCTCTCACTGTCCCTCTCTCTTTAAAAAAAAAAAAAGTGGGGAAACTGAGGTTCAGAGGGATTCATTTGCCCAAAGCCATACAGTTAGTAGAATTGGTACTCATCGGAACCCATTCATTCTACCTCCAGAGTCCAAGCCACTAACCACTATGTATTCTGTTTCAACATCTGTTGCAAATAACAGAAACACAACACAAAGCTTAAATTTAAATCTTCCCTGCCCCTGACCAAAAGAGAGAGAGACCTAACAAACAAGGAATTTATTGTTATAAGTTCTCCTCCCCCGCTTCCTCCTCTCTCTCCTTTCCCCCACTCTGCCTCTACATTTGTCTGTGCAAAACTGCTACAAACAATAGATGTACAGTACAGAGAAGAAGGTAGTAATAAATGGAGAGATTTCAAGGGGAAAATCCACTGGACCTATGGATAACTCGATTTGGAAGATAAAAGGGGAAAATCAACAATATCTGTAAAGGTTTGGACTTGGTCATCTTGGAGGATGTCATTGCTCCACGATAGATGGGGATGATTTTGAAAAAAGATAGTAAACCTATTTTTGATATCCACTTTATTAAGGCATAGTTTGTATACAATAAAAGTCACACATGTTAAGTACATAAGCTGATACCTTTTAACAAGTGTACATGCTGTCTGCTCACCACCTTCATTAAGATAGAAAATATTTGGGAGTCCCCAGAAAACTCCCACGCAGCCCTTCCTTCCCTCAACACTACTTTGATTCTTACTATAGATCAATATTTAACTGTTCTAGAACTTTATATGAACAGAATAATACATAATGTACTCCTTTGTATCTGGTTTCTTTTGATCAGCACAATGTCTGTGAGATTCATTTATGATGCTGCATGTATTCGTAAGCTTTTTTGTCAAATTATATTAGATTGTATGAGTATAGCATGATTTAATTCTCTCTTTACCCGTTGATGGACATTTGGGTGATCTGCATGTATGAATGAAGCTGCAGTGACTATTCAAGCACACCCCTTTGTGGACAGATGTTTTCATCCCTTCTTGGGGGAATTATATCTAGGAAGCAGAATTGCTGGTTCAGAGCTGGTGGATGATAATTCTCTCTCTCTTTTTTTTTTTGGTACCAGGGCTTGAACCCCGAGGTGCTTAACCACTAAATTGCTGAGACTGGCTTGAACTTGCACTCCTCCTGTTTCAGCCTCCTGAGCCTCTGGGATTGCAGGCAAGCTATCATGCCTGGCACAAAGTTCTTTTATATTATAGTTACAAGTGCCTTATCAGATTAATGAGGTTTTATGAAATACCAAAATTTTAATTTAAAAATTTGATGAAGTGCAAGTTATCAGGTTTTGTTTTAAATGAGTTTACTTTTGTTGTTGAAATCTTTGTCCAATTCAAAGTCACAAACATTTTCTCCTAGGAGTTTAATAATTTTAATAATTTCACTTAGGCCTTGATCCTGCACTTATTTGTGAGGTAAGTTTGCTTTATTTTTTTATTTTTTATTAAGGAGTTATTATTGTACAATCATAAATGCATGTAAAGTAACAATATGATATGCATTTGTTCTGAAACCAGAGTTACCCCACATCGTCCATACCTCAGTCTCTTGAGTCTTCTATATTTTGCCCCTATAAGTGTAAGTTTGCTTTCTGAATGTAGAAATCCAATTGTCCCCTAACAGCATTTGTTAGAAGAACCACGGTTTCCTCACTGAATTGTTTTGACAGCTTTGCTGAAAACCAGTTCACAATAAATGCAATGTTTATTCAGTGGTCTTGACTACTGTAGATTTATAGTAAATCTTAATATTGATTAATGTCCTCCACCTTTGTTCTCTTTTAAAAATTTGTTTTGACTTTTTTGGGTCCTTTTAATTTCCATATAAATTTTAGGATCAATTGGTCAAGTTGTTTTAAAAAGGAAGGCTGCTATGATTTTAATAGGGTCATGTTGAATTCAGAAATCAATTTAGGGGAAATTGCTACTTTGATAATATTGAGGTATTGAATAATATTGAGATAATAATTTCTGGTTCATGGACATGAAATGTCTTATCATTTATTTAGATTTTCTTTAATATATCCCATCTGCATTTTGTACTTTTTAGTGTGCATTTTCTACTTTTATTAAATCTATTGCTACATATGTTTATGTGAAATACATAAAAATTTTTACGTTATTTTTGGATTGTTGTTGCTAATATATAGAAAAGTAATGTTTTTCACCAGGCACAGTGGTGCATATCTGTAATCCCAGCAACTCGAGAGGCTGAGGCAGGAGGTTCGCAAGTCCAAAGCCAGTCTCAGCAATTTAGTGAGGTCTTAAGCAATTTAGCGAGAACCCATCTTAGAATAAAAAATAAAAATGGCTAGGGATGTGGTTCAGTGGTTAAGCATCCTGGGTTCAATCCTCAGTAGCAAAAAACAAAACAAACAAACAAAAAAGTTTTTTTTTGTGTTTGATTCTTGTATCCTGTGACCTCACAACCTGCTGATTAGTTCTAGCAGCTTGCTAAGGATTTGTTGAGATATTGTTCATACAATATGGTATGTTTTGTGAATAAAGACTGTTTTATTATTGTTTTCCAATCTGAGTGTATGTATTTATTTGCCTTATAGAAAGAATGATAAGAGTAAACATCCTTACCTTGTTCTTGATCTTAGGGAGAAAGTATTTAGTCTTTTTCATCAATGTTTGCTATAGCGTTAGTTGAATGAAATCATTCTTCATGACTTTTGAGAAACACAGCAAACAAGACTTTACCTCTTGATAATAGAGCCCTTTGTCCCTCTAATTGGCTTAAATAAGCTCCAAGTATAATATTGGATTCAAGTATTTTTTCAAGTTGGGAATCATAAGAGGCTGGAAGGAGAGATACAGTGATAGTAATATAAAATTAGAGATGAGAGAGAGAAAAAAGAGTGGTAAAGACATGAATGTTCAGCCAAGCTGATTCTACTAATGGATTGTAACCAAGAAGGCAGGGAGGGCTTGGAGAGAAAATAATAAAAATCAAGACAATGCCCATGGCTTCCCTACAGCATGAAGGAGCTTATCTGAAGATACAAGTAAGTGCTAGCTTGCTCTGAAGGCTGGGAAGTAGAGGCTCCCAGAGCTGGCATTATCTGTGTGGGAAATGATGTTGGAAGGACTGGGACAGGATGTAGACATGCATTAAGGGAGGGAAAATCTCTCCAGCATGAAAGTAGAACTTGAAATATTACATTAGTCAAGTGTACTGGCTGCCCAACCCATTAAATATTCATGCTAAAATCCCTGTCAATCACCAGAACAACCTTGTCCCACTCAGACCTGTGAAAAAGAAGCTATGTAGGTTATACAGTGATTTATAAGGGGAAAGCGACTTGGCTTTTGTTGTCTGCAATGAAGCCAAAGCATTCATTGTGGAAGGTCAAATTGCTCTCTTCCTTTCCTGCCTTTGGGCAGAATGCACCTGGGAAGAGGGGGAGTGTAGTTCTCAAATTTGGATGTCTCTGGGAATCAACTGTGAATCTTGTTGAAATAAAGATTTCTGGGCTCCCATTCTTGTATCCTACTCTCTGATTTAATAGGGGAAGATGGGATTTGAGGGAGGGAGTAGACATTGGGTGATTTTGACATTTGTGACCTATCCTCCCACCCCATTCCTTGACAAACACTGGGGTGATTAATAGCTTAAACATTAAGACAGCCCACTTGGTTGCATGACCTTGGAAGTGTAATCTTACCTATAAGGTCCTAAGCTTTTTCACCCAAGGAATGGTGATTATAGCATCTGTATCATTAGAGAATTGAATGAGATAATGCAAAGTACCCGTATGAAGCACTCAAAAATGGTAACTACTGTTACCTTGAATTAAATCAGAAATAAATCACCCAACTCAGAATGGCTGCACATGCATCAGCAAGAACTTTAAAGCCTGCTCCTTAGTCCCAGTATACACTGGGATGTAGCAAAGAGTCAAAGTAACCTCAGAGGGCTTTGGCTTGGTAAGAGGCTGACACAGGAAGCCACACTTCCCACAGAGAGGTGGTGGCTTGAAATATGGGGACATGGTGCTGGTCTGCTTTGCAAATGCCTGACCGCAGGAGTCTGTGTGACCTGAGTCTTTCTCTTACTTTGCCTCTGCTATGAAAGGTCTATAGGGAATGTCTGTGGTTCAGGAACCAGCACTGTGTGAAGGAAGGCACACTAACCCAATTTCCTGCTCTGATCTCCCTCTGGTAGGCTGAAGAATTTTGCACATATCAGATTATTTCTGCCTATTTTAATTTCCTTGTCCCTCTAAATAAAGGCAGATCAGGTATTTGTATATGGGTATTATGGTTTAGCACTTTAGCATAGTCTTCTTTGAATTACCATAAGAGTATGGATCTCACAAAACAGGAATTCTGTCCCAGTTCATGGGCCAGCAACAGAGATTGAAATCATTAAAGGGTGTTTTTCAAAGTCATAGGGAACTCAAGCCTGGCTCTTGCCCAGTGTTCCAAATTGCTTATCCCCAACCCCATCTACCTTCAAGAGCAGCTATTATAAGGAGCAGAAAAGATTATGGATGTGAAAGTTCTTGGTACACTTTGTGATCTGAAAGCACCCTGCCACATCCTTATCAGCCAAACCAGAACATAAAGGTGGAAGTCTATTTATGGAGAGCTACAGTTTGGCTTTGGACTGATATGCCACTCACTGTATCTTAAAGAGAACACTCAACGTCATATATGCCGAGTAGACTGAGAGCTCTTGAAAGTGTTAATGGTAAATGTGTTTTCATCATTGTTTTAATTGTCATGGACTTCCTTACTAACAACATTGTTAATAACGTTATCCTGGTATATTGAGTCCCGGGACCCTTGCATGGTGCTTTATGTGTAGCATCACCTTTATCCCCACCAACACAAGTGGGGATATAAAAAATACCTCTGAGAAAGCCACTGTTATTCTCTCTATTATATAGAAGAAACTGAAAAAAAGTGTTTAAGTATTTGACCTCTGCTCCATGGACTCTAGAGTCTTCCTCTAGAGCTCATTGTGCTCTACAGCTTAGAGATAACAGAAAAATGCATGAATAAATGGAGATAATATTCAAGGCCAGGGTTGTTTAAAGGTCTTTGGAGGTCCTACCATGCTTTGAAAGCCCTTACCACATTGCATGTACAATTTTAACTGTAATTTATCCATACCAAAATATGAACTCAGTTATATTTCAATAGTTGGCATAAAGTTAAGTTTTGCAGGTATGTAAACACTTAATCTTTAATCTGTTTTTTATGTTTTTGGTTGTGCTGGGGATCAAACCCAGGGCCACACACCTGCTAAGCAAGTGCTCTACTGCCGAGCACACCCTCAGTCCCTACATTTATTAACTTTGATTTTGCAAATTTTTTTCCTGTTTTATAGAGTAGGGGTGGAAAGATCAAGGCTGATACTGCTATAATAAGACAAGTTAACAAGAGAAAAGCATAACAAGTTTATCTGATCAGTGTTACATGACACAGGAGTTTGCAGGAATCAAGATCCAAGGAACCAGGAGAAACTTGCCATTATTGCTTTTAGATGTGGTGAAGAATCGACAGTCATATATGTGTGTGATTGGACGAAGAGTTTGACCTAATAGAGACTGAGGGGAAACCTAGCAAGGCCTCACTGTTCAGATACCTCTTGGCCTCTCTGTGGAGCACTTCCCCTTCCAAGGAATAAGGCAAAACTCCTCATAGAATGGGGGTATTATGATAGACAAGGCAGGCCAGTGTTTACACAGCAAAGTGGGGAAAGGCTAGAGTAATATTTCTGCTTTATGGCTGCCTTCAGAAGAAAGGGGTTCCAATTTCTATGATCCACATTGGGGAAGAAAAATTCTAGGTTCTATGACTTGCCTTGGGAGAGAAAGTGGAGCAGAAGGAAGCAGGGCAGGAGATCAGAAGACTTTCCAGATGTCCTTCAATTCAAAATACAGATGGTCCTCAATTTATTATTTTTTAAAAGAGAGGACAATGAGAGAGAGAGAGGGAGAGGGAGAGAATCAATTCTTTAATTTTTATGAGTGCATTATAGTTTTACATAATATTGGGATTAGTTGTCAGATATTCCTACATGCACACAATTCAGCAATACAATTGGTTCAATATCCTCCCCCCCACATCTCTTTACCTC
>PVKS010006245.1:0-79589 GCA_004027875.1 Aplodontia rufa
TTTTAGAGATGGAAAAGTTTATTTGTAACTCGTGGACTCGGAGTTCTCAGTCCATAGATGACTGGCTTCTTTGCTGTAAACTCAAGATGAGGCAGAACAATATGGCAAAAGAGTGCGGTGGACTAAAGCAGCTCAGGAAAGGAAGCAGCTCAAGTCAGAAAGTGGAGGGAGACAGTTTCAACTTCCAGGAACAAAACATGTAACCCAAACCACATCCCCAATGACCCGCCTCCTCTAGCCATACCCTACCTTCCTTCAGTCACCACTCAGTTAATCCCTATCAGGGGATTCATTCCCTGATTGGGTTAAGGCTGTCATAATCCAAATCATTTCACCTCAAAACTTCCTTGCACTGTCTACAAATGAGCTTTTGGAGGACAACTAATTTCCATATCATAACAATGACCACAGAAATGTTTATCAAGGACTTATACCATTGACATTCATAAGGTTATATTTTAATGGTTTTTATTTTTTCTTTCTCATGTATGTCTATTTTCTTTTTTTTTTTTTAAGAGAGAAGGACAGTGAGAGAGAGAGAGAGACAGAAAGAATCAATTTTTATTGAGTTTTTTCACATGGTTTTCGTTGCTCTGACACTTAGTTGTATATGTGGGTGCTGGGGTTTGAACCCATGATATCTGCACATGCCAGGCAAGCACCATAACCACTGAGCCACTGCTCCAGCCCATATATGTCTATTTTCATTTCCCTTTTCCATTATCAGAATATTTTGATTCTTATAGTAAAGCTACCTTGGCAACACACAATTTTTTCATTGCTCTAATATATGCTAATTGAATTTTGTTCTATATAAATTAATTACTGATTGAATTGACCTACTAGTATTTGTATCTTTAGGTTTTCTGTGTCTATATGGTCTTTCTGCAAGACATTGAATCTTCCTTGTTGCTATTTTTGAAGAATAAATTCATTTTACTATTAATTTTATTATTATTAAACTAGTTTAAAGTTTTCTATTTAACCCTATATTTTATATCTTATTTTCATTGTTTCATTTTCTATTTTATTAAATTTTTATCATGTCTATTTTTGTTCACTTAAATTTTTATTCTATCTTTTTGTTTCTTTTATTTTGGAAGCTGGCATTATACTATTTTTAAAAAGTTTTGATGTTTTGAATTTTAGGTATTTTCTGTTTGTCTTGTGTTTCTTCTGTTTTACTCACATTTTAATCTTTATTCATTTCCTATTTTCCTCTTCTTCTGTTTGAGCTTCACCTTTTAGTTTAACTTTCCCCTAGAGTCAATAGATTCTCTGGGGCAAGGGCACTCATGAGCACTCTTCCCTCCCAGTGGCCTCAGTGGCCACCGACTCCCTGGGTGGGTCCCTCATAATAGTTGTACCCAGCACAGATTCAGAAGACATGGACTTGCAGCACAGTCTCATTCCTCTGCTCATGCACCAAGTCCTTGGCAGTGAAAGTGGGGGCTATTTTCCTAAGACTGAAATGTGTTTGAACTAATTTCTTTCAGATGACTGGGAGGACATCATTCCCACTTACCCCTGAGTGTAAAGAAAGCTACTTGAGTTTTTCAATGTCTATTTTAAAGACCCTTAGCCACCTCAGCCACAAAACTGAAGGTGCTACCCATCATCACCATCTTTACAACCAGTGTGTAGGTCTACCTTTGATGGTAAAGATTTTTATTAAGATCACAATTGATCGAAATATATGAGGATAGCATTCACATGTGAACTGAATTTACACCCCCAAATCACAAATTTCAGTAAGGTGTACATCTTCTGGGTCTCTTTTGGGAAGAAATGGGAACCATTTCTAAGCATTTCTATAGTAAAACAGCTCTTATACTTCAGAAGAAGGATTTTATACTAGGCTTTAGATAAATACCTCAAACTCAGAAAATAACTTCTTCTGAAGTTGGTAAAGATGAAAGCAGTGGTTCTTAAAGTGTTTGACAGCTCTTGTGCATGGACCTAATCCTTCCTATTTTATTCAATTTCACAGACTGTTCTGCTGGCACTTCTTTCCCATTTTTTCATAGCATCACCTCTGATGATACAACTCAGCTTATTCTGGATTCTCCAGCCAGAGAACACACATGATTCAATCAATGCAGAGAGATGGAAAGCTTTTCAATTTTTCACTATATTCCAAGTCCAGGCAAAAAGTCTGGCTGAAATTGATATGAAAACCTATTGTGGAGGATGCAGAGACTGCCACGGTGCTCCCAGGATAAATGAGACAGCAGCAGGTGTGGAAGCTGGCGTGTATTATATCCTAATCCCAAATCCATTTTCAATGGTTGATGCAACTCCAAGTACAATACGAAATGAGGAATTTATAAGATGGGATAAAGGATGAGATGTTTCTGGGGTTTTGAAGTGGTATATGTGAGATAAGATATACACAAGCATACCATACACATGTGTATGTTTCTTTTCAGCATTTGCAAAATTGGGAAGAATATAAAGATATTACCTATTTACCAGAACTGACAGTTGATCATTGCTGTTTTGTTTATAAATAAACATAAGAAAAAAATCATAGGTAAATTTGGAGTTTTCCTTCAACCTCAGTCTCACTTGCCTCCCAAGCCCAAGAGGCAAATTCTGTACAAAATTTAGTATATCAAATCCAACTGTATTTTGTATTTCTTTACATTTACACACGATGTCTATTTATCTGCAGGTACAGTTAAACTTTTATTTTCTTAAATAGGGTACATATCAATATGGGTCCTTTTTAAAAAACCAGTAATCATGATATGATGAAACATATATAGATGTGATCGCTAAACAATTTGCATCGACTTCTAATTTTGTCATTTATACTTTGTGTGTTTCAGCTTTTTTTTTTTGACAAGAACCACTAAACACCATATTGTACATATTTCCAAACAGAGACTGGACAAAACATATAAATTATAAATATGTTTGACCTTTCACTAATACAGCTTGCTCACACCTACATGATCTTATTTGTGCAAGCAGAGGAAACATTACCCAATTAGGTGATCTTGCTACATTTTACTAAGGCACAAAAAGGTGTCTGCATATTGTACAAACACATGGAAGTTGGAAAATCTAACATGCTGCTGTAGGAAGCATTTCATTCCTCTTAGTGCCACTTACAGTAAAAGATACACATCTCACTCATTATGAATCATTATGCTTTTATTAATAAAAGTATAATATTCCAATCAATTTTTATAAGAAAAAGGAAAAGGATCAATTTACCCTTTCCTTTCTGGCTGGTGGAAACAATGGGCCAGGTCCTGGGGTTCAGAAAAAGTTAAATTTCTCTTTTTGGGGAGTTGCTTTACCTCTCTTTAACCTATGACCATTATAGAAAAGACTGACAAATTGAGAATGCTGGCTCTGCTTTGCTTGAGTTGTAAAAGAATTAATCTAATTCCAGTGCTATTGCCTTCGTGGAAGTGTCGTTCTAGAGAGAAGGTAATGATGGTCAGAAACTAAGAATGAAATCAATGATGTGACTAATCAGTCAGCTAACCCAGAGGCCTTGTCAGGATGGATGTAATGAACAACAAAGGATAGTAATGGGATGATAAGAGAGAGAACAAGAAGATCTAGGGAAGGTTGCAAATGACAGTTACTGAATGCATACTAGCAGAGACTAGAATCAGAATAAAACACACTTAGAGATAAGATTTAGAAAGCAAGCTCCATAACAGAGATTTTAATTCATACGCATGCAACAAATATTTGCTTACTGAATGAATGAGTGATTATGAAAAGTACTATTTTCCCGCTGGTGCTGGGTATCTAATCTCAAGTCTCACACATGCTAGGTAAGAACTCTGCCAGGGAGCTGGATCCAAAAATGCTATGGAAGCTGCTGTTGTGGTTATTTTTCAACATACTAGGAAATAATATCACTATACTCCATTTCCAGCAATTCCCAAATCGCTTATCATCTTCTCTACCCTCAGTGATTCTTCACTTTACTTTTCTGGCTGGACACTTATTTTTCTTTGACTATTACTAAAGGCACTTGTCTGAGAAAGTTTAGTTAAGGCTCAAAGAAAACAGGATGATCTTGTAGCACCTGTCCTCATGATACACATACAGGAACAACTCATGGTAAAGTGCTAGATGAGTAACTGAAATAATATTTGGTAACTTCTGAAAAAATACATGTCTGGAAGTCTTACGTGAATAATTTGGGTTATAATGAAGACATTCAGACAATATATTTACGTGTGTTAAAATGAGTGGTATCAACTATCATTATTACCACAGTAATATTTCTCATGCTAGACTGAAGGTGTTTTTATTTTTCATGTTTTATGTAATAACTGCTTTCACTGTTGAGTAATACTAATTAAAATACAGGAGTTCCTCATAAATTACAAAGTCACATGGAAAAAAAAACAAATGGGTGAGATAAAACAAGAAATGCTATATGCAGTATTAATCTTCTCTGTTCTATCAATAGAACCCCCTTTTGGGAATTGTTAAGAATATCAAGAACTGGGCTGGAGTGGTGGCTCAGTGGCAGAGAGCTTGCCTGGCATGCATGAGGACCCAGGTTAGATCCCCAGCACCAGATATAAAACTAAGTTTCAGAGAAACAAAGGCCAGATGAAAAAAATAAATAAAATTGATTCTTTCTTTCTCTCTCTTCCTCTTTCTGTCTCTTTCTCTCTCTCTAGAAAAAAAAAGAATATCAAGAACTAATTATCACAGCATCACAGGTGTTCAAACTTGAAGCAACTAATTGCTCCAATTCTTACATTCCATCAAGAAAAAAAAATCTAAATATGATAGCGATTTTTCCCAAAGAGGAAAAGAATATTGATGAAATAGATTCTAATTTTTCTCCTATATCAGAAATGAGTTAATTGTTTTTAATAGAATTATTTTATTTGCTATCATTACGCAAAATGTCACAACTCAATTATGAGTTCAAACCTTACATGACAAATAGTGTCACAGAGGGCATAATATCTACCTCTGTGATGGAGAGGCGAAACCACCATAGAAAGTGTTGCAGACTTTGATTTAGACCACTTACATTTGACTCTGTTTCACACTTTCTCGTGTGCACACCTGCATGACTTAAGTCATTCTCAATCTGCTTTTTATGTATAAAATGTATATAATAAGCCTGCATTATTTACCCTTCGGGATGATTTGAAGAATAAACAATTTAATGTCCATGCAAAGATATGAATATACCATCTTACATGCAGAATTAGGTTTTGACTAATACATTTTAAAATTCAATGGTGCCTGTTAGTAAGAACTTCATAATCTAATCACCTATCAAATATATGTGCATGAACATTATAGAATAAAGTAGAATAGGGTACGTGCCTATGATAGGGATGATTAAAATGTATTCTGTGCCTGAAGTGGGTGAACTCCTGCTTCTGACTGGGTTGCAGGAGGATTTTTAATGGCTGAGGTTGATTCAGAATTCAGGCTTAGCTATAATGATTATTAAAATAATTAAAAATACTTCATTAATAATAACATCTATATACTTGAATATTAGGTGATTAATTCCTTGCTCATAAATAATTATCTATCTACTTGCTTTCCTATCTCCTATTTATCATCTATCACCTTTCTGTCTGTGCACACATCTAAAACCTAAGACCATATTCTTAAATATCCCAAAATTTTACATCAAAGCTTCTATTAAAATAATCATATGTAAGAGGAACTGCCTCATGAAGTGTGTGCTAAAGTGAGTATTTTGTTCAATTACTATAGAACCATATCTGGCACAAATTAATCACTCAATATATATTAGCCACTATAATTATTATTTCATATTTAAATTAAAAGTTTATTACCCAAAGAAAAATATTCCCTTTCTAATTTTCTCAGAGCCACTTGAATAAATGAAAAACAAAGTAAAATTTAAAAATCAAGATTCTATTTTTCACTGAAAAGAATGACAACTTTTAAGATCTTAATTTGCTAATTTCAAGTGTACTGAGGACATAAAGAAATAACACATTGATACACTACTGGTGGACATAACATTTCCCTGGTTGATTAGAGGCCATTATTGAATGATGATGCACATTCAAGTATGAAATGTGCATTGACCTAACAATTCATTCTTAGATAATGACTATATAAAAAGACTTGTAATAAGCACAAGGAAGTGGAGAAGAAAGTGTGCTGTACCATGATATGTACTAGTAACTAAATTCAAAAATTTTTAAATGCCATCAATAGGAAAATTGCTTATTGGAAGTGCTATGTTAAATAATTTTAATATTATGGACAAGTATAAAAGTATGCTGGAGGTATGTATGATAACTAGAAAGCACTTTAAGACATATTGTTTGGTAAAAAAAAATAAGAAACAAGTACAGAAAAAAGAATATGATTATTTGCAAAACTAAACACACAGAACAACACACATACATACTAAACAGTACTATTTAGTTCTATAGGAAAATATGCATTAAATGATATAGGTTGAATTGTGTGCCTCAAAATAAAATTGAAGTCCTAACCCTAGAGCCTCAGAATGTGGCCTTGTTTGGAAATATATCTTTATAAGATACTGAAGTTAAAATTAGGTCTTTGGGAAGAGTGGTAGCCTTATAAATAAAATGGAAATTTGGACATAAAAACAGACAAAGAATGAAGATGAAGTGAAAAGATAGAAGGATAAGATGGCTATACTGAACTTAAGGAGCGCCTGAGGCTGGCAGAACCTAGGAAAGAGCCATGGAAAATATCCTTCCATTTGCTTCTGAGAGTACATGGTCCTGCCAGCAGCCTGGATTTAGACTTCTGGATACCAGACAAAAAAGTTTTAAGTTATTCAGTTGGTAGTACATTTATAGCAGCCCTACAAAATAAAAACAGTAAGTATATAAAAATTAGTTTTTCATACAACCGACAAATAATCCTATAGTGAGAAATTTTAGGATGTGAACTGAATTTAGATATGATGCTTAAGAAGAAATACAAATTTTTATCTTGATGATGTATTTCTTGCATATTTAAAAATTTAAAATATTAGGAATTTTTTTAATGGGTAAGGAAATTCCATACTATTACAACTTAGTAGACTTACCCTTGGTAAATTTGTAGCAGTAGGAAAATTTTCCCTTGATCTTTTCAAGATTTCTCTTTATCATCTTATCTGCCATTCTGGTCCCTAGTGGCATCACTACTACCTTGTGGGTGCCCTGGGTCACATGCCATCCCTCTGTAGTATGCAAAGTACCCTCCAAGTGGCCATGGATGCAGAATGGCACTTAATGAAGACTGGTCCTTTTTCTCTGGCTTCTTCAATTTTGCACAGAGCTCTATTGCTCTAAATTCCTTTCTTTACAAATGTCAGAAAATGTTCTCACTTCCATACAGATTATTAAAAAGAAAAGAATTAAATTTTGAATAGTTACTAGTTCTCTCACCTTTTGAGTGGTTGGCAAATAAAAACATTTAAGGAAAATCAAATATACATATATTGAATGTAATGAGTACAATTTCGTTTTTTGAGAAAGTGGACTATAGATTTGGGAGTCACCTCAGAAAGATGTTTTGAGATAAGGTCACTAGATTGTACACTATGAGGAAATCTAGTTCTACCAGTAAGCCATTTAATGTGCTTGGAACTGATATGCTTCTGAGCACAGAACTGGCAGCTGCCTGAGGAAGAACACCCTTCTTATAGTCATAAAGTTAGCAAACCTAAAATAAGACTAAAATGAATGAGGCATATTTCCTCATCAGACAAAAATACCCTTATTATTTATTGTATTCTTTTTGTCCCTTATATGCTTTAATAATGAATCCCAAATATATGTGATCTTTATTCCTAACAGACTGTTTTCACACATGTTAGCCCATTTACTCTCCAGAAAAACCTTGGGAAGTAGGCTACCCAGGTTCTAATTATCTGCAGAATGGTGTGTGATCATTCAGATGAGCTCCACTGAACACCACACTGACTACAACAAGCCCTGAGGGATCCAGAAACCAGCAAAGAGACAGACGGTAGGGATCCATGGCACATGCAGAGAGGCAAGTCTGAAAATAGACAAGTTTGAGTTATCAAATCATAGAACATCTAAGAAGATAAGATTAAATTACACAGAGCCAAAATATGTAATGTAATTTATTTTTGTTTTTCAAATTGATCTAAGACACAATTAAAGGCACAATCTTATCAGATATATGATTTAAATGACAGAAAAATTGATACATAGCGATCACTGTTGGTTGAAATTATTTTCTTAAAAATATTTTCTTGTATACCTTAATATATCAATAGTTTATCTAGGAAAACCTGTTTTTCATTGTAGGTTGAAAGTATAATCTTTGAATATTTTCCACATATTTTTCCAAAAAACATACAGGTGAACAGATCTTAACTATGTGTGAATGTATGCATTCAGTGTAAGAAACAGCAAGTGGTTATTCAATATCCATGTAAAGATTCCTGGCTATGTGTTTGGGAAATACAGAGATTAATGAGAAACTATTCCTCTGCTTGGTAGCAGCTACTAGTAGGGGAAAAAAAAAATCACACATACAAGATTGTGAGAAGTAAAATAAATTACAATCAGAATATAGGGAGAAAAGAATTTTTCTTTTTCTTTCTTTTTTTTAAGAGAGAGAGAATTGATTTTATTTAGTTTTTCATCTGGTTTTCTTTGCTCCAACACTTAGTTGTGTATATGGTGCTGGGGTTTGAACCTGGGTCCTCACACATGCCAGGCAAGCAATATACTACTGTGCCACATCTCCAGCCCTGAGAAAAGTCATTTTCAAACATAAAATTAAAAATTTTAAAGTTTTGTGGTTCAAACGTCAGTCCCATAAATATGTTTTTCCTAATAACTACCAATTATATATTTAAGCAATCAAATATGTCAGGACTGTCTGTTAGAAAAGAGTTACATTCATCTTATTGAGCAAAATTATAAATGAAGTACACTCAATTTTTAAGTTTTCCCAAGTGAGACATGGTACAAACCTGAAGACAAATGTACTTGATTCAGCTTCACAATAGCAAACCTGAAAAATTGTAGCACAGCAAGCCTCTAGCTTCAAACTGCACAGTAGGCTTGTGAAAGGATGGCCTCCCACGGAGCTATAATGGCAAGGGATTTAGACTCATTTTTAAAATCATTTTCAGCTGGAGGACAAGATTCATTGTCATCCATTATCAAGCAGCATCAATATCAAAATCAATAATGATACTTCTGAACACTATTAAAATATTGGCAATGGAGTTAAGCTCTCACATTTCAGCAAGTGAAACAAATGAAAAATGAAAGAAGAATGCCAAGACAGCTGTTCCTTGAGAAGGTGAGGAATGCAATCAAGCACAAGACAGACAGCCAAAAACTTCAAGGGCAAACTCAAGTATAATTTGAACCAATGTAACATCAACATCCATTGCTTCAGAACGTCTGCAGCAGACAGGCATCACTGGAAGGAACAATTAGAGACAATGATTTTATTGTGGAGAAATGAATACCTCAACAAAAACAGGAGGTAACAAACGACAAACAGAATGCAAAAGGAGAAATAGTTTTAATCATCCTCATCAAAGCAAGGAAGTATATGGGTCTGATATAGATAAATTTTAGCATTCCTCATCCCTATGGAAAATACAACTGGAAGGTAATCTTAATGAAAGCACAAAGTTCCAGTGTATGTCACAGAACTACAGTTCATTAAGTTAACAGTGAGTGATTTGCACTGGAGATGTTTTCACAGATAATTAGAATGCCCTTGTTAAACAGATGGAGAAGACAGTTGCTGTTCCTTCTAAGTTCTCCAAATTTGGGGGTCAAGCCATCCCATGATTTTTGTCTTAACCAGATATGATGTCTTAACCAGAAGAGTCGTTTGAGTTGCTGAATGGTGCTCAGGCTCTTATAAAACTAAGTGGAGTAACTAAAGTTTGATATAATTATCTGGACACAGGATACAACAAGAAAAGGTCATTTAGAAATGAATCCAAGCTTTAATCAGAACAAAGACTTATATATCACTAATTATGTAGCATTCACTTGCCTAAACTTTTTAAAATATAACTTATTTAAACCTCACAAGTGGAAAAAATGAAAAATATAATTTTTTTTCAGATGAAGATATTGAGACACTGGAGGATAAGTGACTTGACCAAAGTCATACAACTACTAAATGGCTTCATTTTAAAGCACAAAGAACTCACGTATGACCACAGGAAGAAATTTAAGTGATATCTGATTTCATTATCTGGCAAGGATTCTTTGAAATGGAAGGTTAATTTAATTTACATCCATAAGGAAGAAGAGGAAAGAAGTATTAAGGAGATAACATATTGGATCAATTTTTCCACATATTCTCTAACCATTAAATTCATATTTCCTTCAGACTAAAGGAACATCAGTTCTTTACTTTGGTGACCACAATTTATATACACTTAAGAGTTTATTTTAAAAAATACTTATGAAATGATTCATTATATGTAAAATATGAACACTACAGGGAAATATGGGAGGCAAAGCATTAATTGAAAATCTCTGCTTTTTAATTTGGAGAACAAGAGCTAACCATAATTAGAAATTAACTCCTTCAGCTATGAAACATTCATGCTTCATTTTATGAAAGCGAAGTGTGTAAGTTTTCGTGGGCATTTTCATATTTTAAGAAAGTCCTCTGGCACACGTTAGGTGTGCTGGCTGCAGTGTGAAATGTGCACTGACAACAGCTTTACACCCACCGCGTGAGGCCTCCTGCCTGCCCCTCTGTGCTGCTTTCTCCGCCCCTCTCCTAAGGGTGCAGCCTCACTGCAGGACTCCATTGCCTTCTCATTCACACACTTCTCTGCTCTCTTTCTCAAGGAATTCCATACCTCTTCATCTGTTAAGACCTTCACAAGTTTGCTTTCTTTTTCTATTTCTCCCCTTACCTTATTTTCTTTTGTGCTTCCTTTCTGCTAACAAAGATGCTAAATATTATTCTTTTTGTAGCTGTTGGTAGCTGAAGAGAATATTCTCCCTGGTGAGCAAAATGAGGAGCCACATTGCAGGAGGACTGCCACTGATCTTGTCCAGTAGTTCTTGAACAGTGTGTTATCACCCCTAGGTTTGTGGCTTTCTAGCGTAGTTGAGGGTAGGAAAGTGTTACTGCTGCGGTCCCAGTAATTTCAAATAAGCCCTCAGGTGGAGTCTAGTTCTCATTATCTATTATTGTTGTTTTAGATTTGGACTTACTATTACTCTGAATTTTAATTTAATATTTTATTTTTTCTTATTTAGTCTTCAAAAGTTTGATTACATGGGAATTGTCTCATTTGTCTCTGAATGAGAAGAGCAAAGACACACAAGGGGAGTAGAATTCAGAAACTCCATACAGGAGAGGAAAATGACATTACTTAAGAAAATAGATTGGTTTACAGTATTTAAAAGGAACTATTTGCATACCATGAACAGAATACTAATTTCAAATGATAGCAGTAAACATTACTATGAATTCTAAAATAATTAATTTTTATATAATATATATTTGGAATTATTAGAATTTTTAAAAATAAAGTTCATAATTCAAACTATGGCACAAATCAAACTGGAGTTGGTGGTGCTTGTAGTTAAACTTGCTCTGCAAGTGAGTCTCCAGTCACAATTCAGTTTAATGTTTCTCAAGTGTGAGGACTCAATACCATAGACTCAAACAGAACTGCAATCCTGAGGCTACTGTGCCTTTTGTCACTCCCTTCTTTCCACTTTATGTAAAATAGGCATTCTTTCTCCTTTAGAATTTTTTTTCTGATCTTATAAAAGGAAATTATAATATCCTCATTTTCTAATGTCCTCCAGATCCGAGTTAACATTTATTGAGACCTCAGCTTATATGCTATAGATTATAAAGGATGACTTATGTTTAGATCATGTATGTTCTCTGTTTGATACTTAGAGATATTTCGGTGCTTTCATACTTAGATATATCCTTCACAGACTAAGAGGCACCATTCTTCAGGAAGATGTGATAGAACTCTGATCTTTTCTTATGCTGTCTGTTCATCTAAGACATATAATGGCCCATAGACATTAGTAAATGATTAATGAGACTGTTGAAAACAACTGTAATACACACACTTGAGACTAGGAAGTATAGACACTAGTTCAGAACTTCTTACTGAGATTCTACAAACTCGGTAAAATGAGGACAGTAGTGAAGAAACCACATAAGACAGTGAGTGGGAAGATTTTTTGACAAAGTACTAAGTGGTCAATATAAGTATGTTACTTATAACTTTTTTTTTAGTTTTGAACATTTCTCTGTGAAGCATGTTATTGTAATATAAATGTGTTAATCTTGTAACAAAAAAAGCACACTAAAATTACTATTAAATTGAAAGAAAAAAACTTTTTTAGTTGAATATGGACTTACAATTGAGGGGGAATCATTATCAAACAATCAAGAATAAATGTATATTCACATAGTTAGCAAAGGCTGATGCCTTTCCATGGTTTCCTGCCTTGGGTTCCCCATGGTTCAATGTTTCCCCCAATTGAACCCCTGTGTTAAATGGGCTTCTCGCGGAGGTTGGAGATTTCCTTCTGAGTTGATTTCCCCATACTACCTCCCTCCAGTCTTCTTGATATCCTTCAAAATCCCTCCCCCCTCTCTGCTCCCCTCTCTATGTCTCCGTTTTTGTGTAAAAATTCATGCTTGTTGAGGTTACTATTAGCTTAGCTATCTATCATACTGTTTCCGGTTGTATTCTAGCTTCCACAAACAAGAGAAAATATTTGGCCCTTGAGTCTCTGAGATTGGGATTCTTCACTTAGCATAATTCTTTCCATTTCCATCCATTTGGCTTCAAAAGCCATAATATCATTTTCTCTAATGGCTGAGTAATATTCCATAGTATATATGTACCAAAGTTTTTGAATCCACTTGTTGAGTGAGGGGCATCTGGGTTGGTTCCATAGTCTAGCTATGTCTGGGTTCCCCCCATCATAATTGTTCTACTGTAAAAAATAGTTTAAATGCTCTTTTCCATTGTGACAATATTGATGCTAGTCCCAATGCTGTTGGGGAACAGGGAGAAGCAGTATTTTTTTCATTCTATCCTTTGTGACAGTCCAAAAGCTTTTGGCAAGCTGAGGAAGAGAAGATTCCCTATCTGTCTTGAAATCTTGAATTTAAATCTTATGTTTTTATGCTCAACAATAAATTACTCTTGCAGACAGGAATCTCACTGTTTTTAACATTTATTTTATGGTAATTTTTTTAAGTCACAGAAGTTTCTCTGAATTATAATCTAGTGGGGATTTTATTAAAGCTGAAATTCATTCTATAGGAAAGAATGGATCACAGCAGGTTTATTAAACAGAAGATAATTTTCTTCTTTTTTCTCCCCCCAAATATAATACATGAATTTGTGTAATTTTTTATTATTAGATTTTCACAATATTAGTATCATTGTATCATAACATTTGGGTTACCATTAGCCAGAAAAATTACCAACACAGGGTTAAGCCCTTGTGATCTGGAGTTTGACCACTGAAATCACAGCTTTCTCTCTTACCCACTGGCTAACCTGGGTCAACTATTCCTCATAGCTTTGCCTCAGCTTCCTGTCTGTATAAGGGGAATAGTAACAATCTCAATCCAGTGGTTTTGTAAGGGTTAAATAATTAATATTCACATAATGATGGTGAGGTTGTTGGTACACAGTCACTGCTAAATAAATGTAAGAATTTATAATTATATTCAGTAAGAAACTATTGACTATTCAAGAATATATTCCTTCATATTAGCACTATAGTTATAATGCAATGATGGAGTATTTGTAGCTAATAGAGTGACTCCTTGATCTTCAGCACTTCATGAATTATAAATCTTCGTGAGATGTACTTTAATAATTTCTACCATTCCTTTCAAAAGATCTGAAAAATCAGAGTATAATATTCAATGTAAGAATACTTGGAAACATTTTCTACACTTAAATTTTGAGGAGTATGCATAAAAATAAAAGTTAGGACACATTTTTGTGAGTCCAGGATCATTAGTGATTGCCTCTATACCTTAAGAAATTGTTCCATAAATCAAATTATTTTTGTTTTGATCTGTAAAGAGCCTGTAAATTTGGCCTAGCACTTCCCAAAAGGGAAAGGGAAAGTCAAGGTGCTTTATTCTGCAATCTTTGGATACACCTCTGTGCAATAAATACTCATAGATTGCCTTCTCTTTATTTGAACTTAGAACTTTTAGGAATACCATACACATTTATAAGAAAAACTTTAACAAAAAAATTTAAGATGAGTTCAGTAGTAATATTAAGCATGATTCATATGTTTATGAGTGAATTATAAAATACCCAGTCATAGAGCTAAAGATGAACCTGTTATTCTGTGACACATGATTCATATATATAGTCCTTAAATGAATTATAATGAATTTAATCAATTCCTTACAAAAATATTTCTGAGAATTATAAAGAATTTTGAAAATATGTAAAATACAATCTTTATATTCCCAAAGATTCAGACTGCATTTATTAATTTTATAATCATGTTTATTCAAATTGGTCATGTTAAGTAATACATCATGGCCAATAAAGCAAATATGGTTTAAGATAGCAGCTCAATTTACGATTGCTAGATTATGGAAACAACCCAGATGTCCCTCACTAGAGGAATGGATTCAAAAATTGTGGTACATATATACCATGGAATTTTACACAGCAATTAGAAACAATGATATTGCAGCCTTTGAAGGTAAATGGATGGCTATGGAAGAAATTATGCTGAGTAAAATCAGCTTAACACAGAGAACCAAGGGTTGAATGTCTCCACTCATCTGTGGAGGCTGGATCTAGACCCTGGCCATTGAGAAAGGTGGTCTATTATCATGTGTTAAATCCAGATAAGTTGTAATGTTATACAGCCTAATACTTTTTCAGAGATATTGTGGGAAGGGGAAGGGAGAGATAAGGGTGGGCAATTGTGGGGGCTCTCCTGGGGGTAGATTCTATCCAGAATCTATTCACTTTTATATTATTTTGTTAAAAACTTTTATGGTTGTTCAATAAAAAAAATAATATAAAAAATGAAAAAAAGTATTAATAGCAAAATTCAACATCAATATATCAAAAACAAGATACCAATTTATCTTGACAGATGCCAAAGTACTCATTTGGTCAGCAGAGGAGGAACAAATGAATGCTTCCTTAACCTAATGTGGTAAGAAATGCTGAATTATTTTAAATGAGATATTATAAGGATTTCCATCAATGATAGTAATAAAGCAAAAGTAATGTTTTGGATGTATCAGATAATGAAATAAAGTTTTAAAAAGGAATAAAAGAGATAAATATGTTATGGAAAGGGACAAGTGTTTACTAGTACATAGTTATATAAAGTCATTATAAAGAGCAGTGAAAGAATGGAGTATTTATATAATGGTTTGCAAGTAAACAAGGTAATCAAGAGAAAAATCCAATGCATCTGTTTATATCATGCATAAAAGTAGTTTTCAAGCAAGTTTAAAAGTAAATGGTTAAGGGTCTGGAGAGGTGGCTCAGTGGTAGAGCACTTTCCTGGAATGCATGAGTTACTTTGTTCAATCCCCAGCACCACATACACTAAAAAAGAAAAAACAAAAAAATAGATGAAAACATTGACTCTCTCTCTTAAAAATATAAAAAAGTAAATGTTAAAAAAACCCTACAAAACCAATAAGATAAAACCACAGGTGAATATTTATACAAACTCATGGTAGGAAAATCATTTTTTATAAAAAAAAATTAAGAAATGAGTCATACTAGTGAATGTTGAAAAATATGACCATATAAAGGCTCTGGTTACCAGTCTGAGTTGATCAAATGTTCAGAACATGGGAAGAACCGAAGTACTTTTTGGAAGCATTGGCTGCAAGTCTGCTTTAAGGTCTATTGTTTTGTATTTGTGTAAAAATATTGCAAAACAACATATAAAGCCAAGTAACAATTATTGAATGAATTATCTGCTAGAGAACCAATTCTCAATTAATTTTTTTAAAATTGTGGGCAATTTGTTATAAAATAGCTTAGATTTGAGGACTGGGTAAAGCTTTCAGAGTATTAAAAATTAATTGCATTGGGGCTGGAGTGATGGCTCAGTGGTTACAGCTCTTCCCTGGCACGCAGGAGGATATTGCTTCAATCCCAGCGCCATGTACACAACCAAGTGTCTAAGCAACGAATGCCACATGAAAAACTAAATAACAATTGATATTCTCTCTCTCTCTCTCTCTGTATCTCTCTCTAATAAAAAGAAAAGAAAAGAATTAATTGCATTACTCTTTCTGCAATGTTGCTGAACCACACTCAGTGATGGTTTCACAAGCATATACTTATCTTTAAGCACATCATGTTGCATGCATTCAGTGTGTGGGGATTTTTGTTAATCATACAGATGAAAAATTTTCATCTGTATTGATTATGGAAATTTCAAAGATAGAAAATACTGAAAAATTTTAAATAGGTGGAAATCATTTTTCCTTAACTATCTAAACAGCATATTATTTCACAAGTAGTTTTCAATTACCCTCTATGACAATGTACCTTTTGGAGAGTATAGTTGTATTAAGCTAACTGATAATTAGCGTGGAAAAATTCTTCATGCAAATTTATAAGAAATGGGAGTTTCAACTGAATTAGCAGCAACTTTATTTTCCTTATAGTATTAATCAAGAGAAAGTTTAAAGGACCTCTAAAAAGATCTACACATAATAAAATTTTTGCACTGGTACAATACAGTGCATGCACGTACATAAAATTTAATAAATGGAATGCTGCTAATGGATTAGAAGGATATAAGTTCCCTACTGAAGTGATAATGTGCAAGCTTGCAGAAATGGAAGGCTATAATAAAAAAATAAGGGGATGGTTTCTGAATCTCAGAACTGTTTAACAACATTAGTAATTTTGGATTGTATTTCTTCATGGCTAGGAGTGGAATAATGGTTGAGTATTGTGAAAATGCTTTAAGAAAAAATGACTAAATTTCAGCTAATGTTTGAGTTTAAAAATAGTTCCACCCACACTTTTATTACAGAATTAGTAAAGGCAGAAAGTCTATAGTATTATTTTAACAGTAACTTCAGTTTTTCTTTTTTAGGATTATAATATTCTCTCATGTATACAAGGTATGAGCATCTATTTTCCTCACATATTTTTGACCTCAAAAATGCACTTTATTATCTTTCAATTAAAGATAACCTTCTCTGAAAAAAGGAAATTATGATTATATAATAAGTATTATCAGTGTATTTCATGCTATGAGAAAGAAGTAAATAACCATTTCCAAATAGGAGGGGGAAATAAAGACCCTTACTATGTCTGTTTTGTCTCCAACACTGAGATTGTAAAGCAATAAAACACCATTAATAATAACTTATACTAATTGTATCAGAAGAATAATTATTAAACTTATTAGTAAAATGTAGTTAAAATTGACAAAAAATTAGAAAGATATTACTTAGGGATGTATTTTAAAAATCAACAATGCTGAGTAAAATCAGCTTAACCCAGAGAACTAAGGGTAAGAATGTCTCTACTCATCTGTGGAGGTTGGGACTAGACCCTGGCCAGTGAGAAAGTTGGTCTATTATCATGTGTTAAATCCAGATAAGATATAATGCTATACAACATAATCCTTTTTTTAGAGATATGGGGGGAAGGGGAAGGGAGGGATAAGGGTGGGTAATGGGGGGGGCACTCCTGGGGGTAATTGTAATATCCAGAATCTATACTCATTTAATAGTATTTTGTTAAAAACTTGTACGGTTGTTCAAAAATAAAAAAAAAATAGAAAATTAAAAAAAATCAACAATGAAAAGCTTATTTCCACAACCATATCTAATGGTTAAAAGAATATGTACCTTTTTATAAGTATATTCATATTAAACTAACAGGTATTAATTGGCATGATAAAATTTGGAATCAAACTTTTGAAGTGAAATGCATATTTAGCAATCTTATATGAAAGTTCAGAGTATGAAATTACGTGCACTGAATTAAAAAAGGCAACACTTTGGTTGTTATTGATAGCAAAGCCAAAGCAACAAGAGTAATTACAACAAGTTTTAGAGAAAGAGTCTTTATGTTTATTCTTAAGTAACAGTTTGGCTCATAATCTAAATCAGTGAAGAAGAGTGAACAGTCAAGGTATAGTTATTCTAAGGTATCAGGGTAGCACATTCATCCTTCGGATTTCTCATGTCTTCATGTAATTAAATTTATGCAACACCATCAGGGGACAATTCCACTTCTCCACTACCTGACTGCTGTGGTCTGAATATGTCCTGTCATAATTCATGTTGGAACTTATTCTCTGCTGTAGTGGTTTTAAGAGGGATGGCCTTTGGGAAAATGGTTATGAGGTCTCTGCTTCAAAATTGGACTAGTAGCCCTGTAGAAGAGCCTGAAGGGAGCTGCTTTGCCTCTATTCTCACAAATGGACATAAAGACATGGTGTCATTTTGAAGCAAAGAACAAGCTCTTGCCAGATATTGAATGTACAAGTGCTTCTGTCATGGTCTTCTAGCCTCTGTGAATTCAAGGAATTTGTTTATAAATCACCTATTATATTTTGTTACAGTAGCCTAAATGAACTAAAACAGGCAAATCTCTTTCTAGAAAATAAGACATGAAAACAAAATATGTAAATAATTTAATGGTACATATTATTTATACATAATTTTTAAACATTTTAGTTAAACTTTAAGTATAGATATATTTTGTATGTGTACATATGCATGTACATACGTGTAAACAAATAGTGAAGTCCAGGTGTGTCACTCTTCAAAATGTATTCACTCTTCCAGAAACCACTCACAAATGTATATGCTTATGAGCATAAGTTGATAGTAATGGAGCTAATAAATTAATATTAATAGAGCCTCTATGCATGATCCAAGTCTTAGAATTTGGATCATCTCTCTTCACATCAAAAGGTTTTGCAAATTTGCTTGTGGCTAGATTGTGTACATTTCTCTGGTTTTGCTGGATAGCCACATCCTCCACAACTGGTTCTTCTAAGGGTTTTGATTGCCACTCAGGTGTCTAGCTGTGAATCCTATCACATTCCTGTATTACAACTTGATACACTACACTTAACTCTGAAAGAGCATCATGTCTCTGAAAGTGACATTATTTACCATCAGTGGCTTACATAAACAACCATTGCTTTGAAACAATGATTTCTTCTGAAACTATTGGAACTCTTCTATTTCTGAAATTTTAATGCATAATCCCTGGTATTCTAGCTTCATTTTTCCTATATTCCTTTTAATTCTAATCATTGTATGTTGCATATTTAACTATTGAATTTAAATAATTTAATTTCAAATTTAGAGTTTTACTTTAGCATTCACCTATAGGTAGATATAGCATGTAGAAAAGAGGTCATGTCTTATAAAACAATATATTCTAATATTACTGTTCCCACTTTTCTTCTTTTTCTTTTTCCAATCTGCAATTTGATGGGAATTTTTACATATATTTTAGAAAACAAACCACAACAATAATAGCATCAGTTAAAAAGTTTATATTTTATTAATTTAAAATATCTGACATGAATTTTGAACACTATTTTGTATTAGTAATTTATGATCTAATGTAACTTAACCTTAAAGTAATAAAAGTCATGTTGTATATGGTTAAATAATGATGATACTATTCCTTTGTATATGGTTAAACAATGATGATAATATTCCTTCAACCAAAAATCATACCATCCTATTTGCTTGATGATGATACATAGACATGCAATGTGAAATTAGGCTGTTTGTGAAATTTAAAATTATCTAGCTTTATTTATAGTTCCAGACCAAAATCCTTGCTTTTTCTTTGGTTTGGGTATGTGTCCTCCTATTAAGACTATCCAGTTATCTGAATGTAACATTTGTTTTTCTGAAGTATGCAAATGAGCTTCTTAAATCTCTAATCCTTATTGTGGGTGAGTGCATTTCAATAACTTAAGTCAAATGAAATATATCATTTAAGTTTAAACCACAGTAACATCTCAGTTAAATAATGCAAGAATCCATCAAAATTTTAAGAGAACAATGTGTGCCAAAACTTAGAAAACTACAAACTAGGTTTATTGTCATCTAACATCTAGATGTTAGATGGTGGATTTTTGTCCAGTGAGTTATTATTAGTCCATTAAAAAATTCAGCTAAGAGTTACTGGGCACTGAAGGGTTAATACACTTTTAAAGAAAAGGGTATTAAAATTATGGTAAAGTAAAAATACATAAATACAATTAAGGTGATCATTTTCATTTTATAAGAAGAAGATTTAGACAGGATCTGCCTCACCCTTTGACTCAATAATGAATTTTATAGAAAGGCAAATGGTTTCACAGTCTAGGAGGTCACAGAGTTCACATTGTACATTCCACTTTTATGAGAAAGGCAAATAAGAAAAATAATAATCAAGCTTACATCAGAGTTTCAACCAAAAAACTAATTTCTAGTGTAAGTCTTGAAATCAAATCAGATCCAACCTTATGAACCACATGTCCCAAGTCATTTAAAAATATAATCTGTAGTTTTGGCCCAAAGCAAGGTACAAATATAAAATAATAATAATTTAAAAAGAGGATTTTTAGCAATGATATTATTAGCAAAATAAGTATATAACCTTCCAATACTTTAGTACACTTGAACAGGATAATACTTACTTGCATATTTAAATTCTGGAATGCTTATTAAAAATTCAGAAACTTTATAGAGTTGTACTGTACATGTGGGAAGACTTTTTACAGGAAAACTTAAACAGTATTTTTTAATGAAGAGTTAATTTTAAGATTTCTTGCGATGTTAGAGCATTGTATTGATAGTTAAGGTGCCTCACATGTAAAAAATGAAATGCATGTCTTCTACTCATTTATATCATTAACCAATAAAGTATATTTCATATTTTCATTTTCAACACTAACTGAAATGCAGGAAATTCTAAAATTTGTGGTATTTCATAAGCATTATTATCTGTATGTCACAGAAAAATTATAGTTATATATATAAAAATCCCATCTGGAATAACTAAATTGCAAAATCCCTAGGAAACATCAAATTTCTGATATGAAACAAAAATGTACTTGAATGAGGGAAAACATTGACTTGTCAACATCTTGCCATTATCTTGCATCATACTGCCTTTTTGCTGCTTATCACTCTTGTTTTTCACTCTTAGCTGTTTAGCAGCAAGTGCCACATCATTAGGGATGTCTTTCAACAGTACCTGTGTGGATAGCATTCTTACATTTTAAAAATTACGTGTAGCAGAAATTATTTATTAATAGCTTTGAAAATTTTTTATTTTTTCCCTAGATTTTAAGGTATTTATTTCTAACTGACCTAGAGCTAAGCGATTTTATTTGATTTAAAATAACGGACTCTATGCAAATGACCATACCCTAGAATACATGTGGCAACCAAAAATGATTTCCTATGTTTATCTGCATAGGATAGAGCTGGTTAGAACCAGGTGGGGTTTCATGGGTCTGAAGCTCTCCTTATTGCTCCACTGGCCTAGACAGGGTCAGCGCAGAAAGCTAGGGACGCTCCTATAGAAAACTGAGATTTGAATGCTCAGAATGATTATTTATATTACAAATATACAGTGATGCATTCTAGGTGACAAGAACTGTCCTAAGCATTAAGGATATGCTTGTGAACAAAACCAGCAAGGAATTTTCATGTCTTATAATCAGCCATAAATAAATATATTTTATTTAATGCAATAAATATATTTTAATGTATTAAGTATAAGTTCAATATTCAGTAGTCCAGAGAAACACTGACAATGCGAATTCATAATTTGAGATTCAGATCTGCAGTGAGAGGAGACAGTGCTTAAGAATAGGTGAGCAAATGTTCATATGATCACCAAACATCTTGGGCTGACAAAATTCCCCTTTGTAAGTCTGGGGCTATGTAAATTCTAGATTTACTAGATTGACTAGAACTTGGAACTCAAAACTAAGCAGAACTAAATCCTCAGGCACAATTATTTTTGCTTCCAAGACAGAGAACCCTGCATAACTCAATGCAAGTATGATCTTTTCTATCTGTAAAATTTTAGAATTTTGTGTACAAAGAGGCCTAAGCATTTCAAAGGAAGAACACATGTCTTGATTGAATAAAATATTAAAGCATATTCAATGACCCTGGGATGAAACCACAATACTATTTTATTTACAGGTCACTTATGAGTTGTGGTCACAAATTATTCAAGGAAGTTTTCTTTTCTACATATTATGATAAAGGAGGGGGTATAGAATATAAAGGCAGAATGGAAATTTTGAGAACTCAAAATTAGAAAAATCATCTTTCTGCAACTAAGGTATGTGGCAATTGCAAAATAAAATTACCTTCTGAGAAGATTCTTATCCGAGGGAAGAGTTCAATACAAAAACTCTCTTTTCCCTCAAAGCATGGGTTTTATGAATTCATAACAATGGTAAAGGGAGAGAAAGCTTGGCGAGAGCAACGTTCAGCCTAAGGGATGCATTTAAAAAGGGACAGATGCTTCTACCTTCTCCACCTTGGATTAGCCAGAGTTACACTACACTATGTACAAATCCCCAGCCATCATTCAAACAGGGGCTCAAAGTCTGCTATGAACAGCCCAACTGACAGTATCCTGAATTTGTCAACATTTTACTGAGCATAAAGCTTGGACCTTAGCATAGGAAATGTAGCCACAAAAATGATGATATATTAATATCCTGTACTGTTTTCATAGGACTTGCTTTTCCTTATCTGTTTTATATGCCAAGAAATTTGGGAGACCTTAGAACAACCAGGAGCCAAGATGTCTAGGATAACATCCTGAATGAATGAATGGAGATAGCAAATTACAGCATAAAGTCCTTGGATAATATGCAAAATGAGTGAAAACCAGGCTCATTTCTGTATTTCAGATGAAACAGGGAGAGCTGGCTTAATGAAATACTCCATACAGTTTGCAAATGTAGGTTAAGTGGTCCATTAAAATGAAGTTGCATTATGACATGGGGAATTATACAAAGATTCAAAATAAACTAAAAGAAAATATAGAATACGGCTGCTGACTTTAGACTCCATCATTTCAGTGGCAACTAAGTGGCTATAAATATTTTGGACAAAAAAAAAGTTAAAAGAAAGAAAAAAGAGTACTGAAAAAGCAATAACCTTCATCCAGTTTCCATTGTCTTGCTTTTAAACAAGATTTACCAGGACATAACTTTATTTTCTAAACTGAAAAAGCACAATTATTTTACCCATAATAAACATAGTATTTTACCAAGGCAGTATACTGAGTAATTTTTCCAGGATGAGCCAAGGGACCAATCATCAATAAGAATCATGGCTGATGGAGAAACTATATTTAACACACACGCGTTGCATTAGAATTCAGACACTAGCCCTCTACTCTCACAAATCACAACACAGAGACATAATACAAACTAAAGGAGATATGTGTTCTCTTCATAAAACAATGCTCAAACCTGTTTTACTCTACCAGTATCTATTGGCTTAGCCAGAAACTTCATCATAATCTTTAAATCACCACAGAGTAACTGGTAGCTGAAATATTTCATTAAATGGTAACAAAGGTATATTTTCTCATTTTGCTCTTCTATTATACATATTTAAAGGGTAGAAATTCATAATAATAGGTTCCAGTAATAACAGTATAAGAACTTTACATCAGACAGGCTGTATAAGTAAAATGGTGTTTACCAAATATAGTATTCAATGTTTAAGGGGAAAAGGGGGTTTCTGATAAAGATTGTTTAAAATTAGCTTTCTCATTTCTCTCCTTTTCATTTAGTAATTCATTCTAAGGCAAAATCAGTTCCTAATTTAAAAATTATAATGCTATAATATTTTGATCACCATTTGAAATTATTATACTAGGATAGGAGATAACTATTACAAATAAAGTTTTTTTTGTAAGAGAGAGAGGGACAGTGAGAGAGAGAGAGAAAGAGAGAAACAATTTTTTATTTAGTTTTTCATGTGGCTTTCACCGCTCCAAGACTTCATTGTGTATGTGGTGCTGGGGTTTGAACTCGTGTACTGGCGCATGCCGAGCAAGCGCTGTAACTGCTGAGCCACCGCTCCAGCCCCACAAATAAAGTTTTATAAGAAATTAACACACATCTGGAAAAAAGTCAGGTAAGACAAATTCTGATTCTTAGGTACCTGCACTAAACATAATCACCAAGTATATTAATATTTGGAAGCAAACTCTTGTCCACATTTTTTGGTGCATCATAATTGTACATAGCGATGGGATTTGTTGTTACATATTTGTACATGCACACAATGTAACAATAGAAGCGAATTCCTTGCCACATGTGGAATTTTGCCTCCTTTTATCAGAGATCTTGAGTGTACTTATTTGTTTGTATTTGTTTCATATATGTTTCATATTCATAAATAATTTCTTTTTCTTTTGTTTTTTTTTGGTACTTGGAATTGAACCCAGGAGCACGTCACTACTGAGCCATGCCCCCTAGTTCCTTTAATGTTTTTTTGTTTTGTTTTGTTTTTGTTTTTGTTTTAATTGTGAGTCATGGTCTCAATAAGTTCCTTAGGGCTTTGCTATGTTTCTGAAGCTCCCAGCAAATTTAGGGTCCTCCTGCCTCAGCCTCTGGAGTAGCAGGAATTGCAGGCAAGTGCCATTGTACCTAATAATAAATTACTTTCTAAGTGGAATTTGATAGATCTTTCTTACTTGAGCACCCCTGTTTCTTCCCTCGTTAAGCGGATTATCTACAAATATTTTACCTGTCCATATTTACTGTTTTGACTACAAATGTACAGTCAGCTCCTGCTTCCTTGAGATCACTTAGATATCAGAGATAACTTTTAGACTTCATTTTCTTTTAAGGCCTAAGGGGCAGGTCCCTATGTCTACAGAACTTCTAGGAGGCACGGCCTTCATATGCGATCTTTTCTTCATCTGGCTTAAATAACTATCAATCATGAAGCTGGAGAATTCCTACTTAATAACCATGCCCTGTTTTTTCAACATGCACCTTTGAACTGCTGCCAGAATCACCGGTATTTTGGAGTTCCTTACTAAGACTTGGAACCACTTGCTCAGCTGCATCCAGTTCAGGAGACGCTTAGTGGAGGCAGGTGGAAGGTGACAATGTGTCATGTGTCTCAGGCAACTCAAGTGAGCTGTGCTATTCATATGAGCTAACAAATCGAGCTCTTTTGCTTAGGTACCCTCTGATCGCTGCCAGCCTTCATAAAGAGCTTGAACTGTCCCCATGAACTTGAACTATTTGATGTGCTTGTGCTCTTTTGATGATTCACAAAGGCAGAAATAAGAGGAAAGGGATAGGTAGCCTTTTGTCCCAATTAGTCTCACAGATTGCTGGTTTCTGTTTATTCCTTTTTCCTGGTTGTGATATCCAGGTGGAATGCACTTGCGTACTATAAAGCAGTGACTTGTTATTTTTGACAATTTTATACAGATTTGGTATACCATGAACAAATCTTGTCCTGGCAAACATAATTACAGTGCAAAGAAAAAACAGTTTTATTGTACAACCAGATTATGAAGTAGTGTTTCGAACAGTAGATTAGAAATTCTCATACACACAGTTATCCCTGTGCACAGTCTCCTTCTTCCTGAGACCACCTCTTGCCTCCTTTCTTCATTCTACAAACACTTATGATGTAGCTTTGGTTGAAATAAAATTGCTTTAAATGGTAGCATTTTATATTAAAATACTAATAAAGTTATCACTATAACATTTTCCAATCAAGTCTTTCTCACTTCTTCTTATGAGTTTAATTTTTCTAGGATGGAAGCAAACTAAATTTCTAAACACCAAATAGAAGTTAAAATAACCCCCAAATTACCAGACTAAAAAATGAATGTCCTTTGAAGAACATAGACTACTTAAACATAGATGTGCTTTGAAAATTTTATTCCTTTAGTTTTTTGCACTTAAATTTTTTTGAATAAATATCAACGTGAAATTTGGAGAAAAAAGAATTCCATGTTCGCTGTAGTTCTCTGAGAGGCACAGATGTCATAGATAGCATGTGCTTCTTAAGTTTGATATTTACTTGAAAAATTTCATTGAAATCAATTGGTCCAGGGTCTCTGAGAAGGTTATAAAACTTTCCCCAAAGTTTAAAAAAAAGAGGGTAAAAGTCAGTTAAGCCATTCTTAGAAATAAATGTCAAAGTGAGACAGTTAAGGACCCTTACCTGGAATAAAGGAAAATAAAATTGCTGTTAAGCAGACACCTATGTAATTATGCAATGAACACAAATAGTAATTGTGTAAAACTATATAATCAAAGGAGAGTATAGAATTACAACAGAAAATTTGATAATTTTTATGAAACTCTGTGGAATGATGTTTGTCAGAAGGCTTATGATTGGTCTCTAAAAATAGATTCTTGAAAACAGGAAAGTTTCGCTATACTACAATGTGACATAAAAGGTAACAGGAACGAATTCTTGTGAGCATGTCCTCTGATTTGACTTCTCTATTCTCTTCATGGGGGCACAAAGCACTGTGCTGGGACCACACAAACTACAATGATTCACATTGTTCCTTGGATTTAGAATGTTCACTCCCATTTTCATCTGAAAAAGTCTTAAGTTCTACAATCCCATCAAAGTTGCATTTATGTTTGGTCACATTCATTAAGATCACTAAGATATGTCCTAAATGTTTCATTATTTCTACCTTCTGCAGAATATTAAAAAAATTCAATATAAAATCTGGTATGTGACTCTATGTCCACAACAGTTAGAACCTCCCCGTTTGTTTCATGCATATAAATTTGGTTTTCCTGCTCTTTTTGTCATATGCTCTGAATCAACTAGACAGACTATTCAATATGACAAGAATGTGTAATGACTAAGTGAACAAAGGAGACTGTCTAAAGCTAGACTAAAATATGAATGCATAATCATTGCTCTTAAGAGTATAAGCACCTGTCCATAAAGGCATCTGCTGATTTCTTTTTTCATTAAAGTGATATCTATGGAGTTTTCTCTATCCTATGAAATTGGGGATTCTCTGGAGTCCATAGGGTATTGAATTGCACCTGGCTCTTACCCAAATCCAACTCCTTTCCTACTCAGGCACACAATGAGATTGCATTTACGAGCATGCCTGCAGTAGTTCCAGGGATGGAGTCATTTTAAGCCACAATTGTGTATTGTTTCCAGAAAATTCTCTGAGAAAGTGTCTGCCTGTTCTGTGTCCTCTCCTTTCACTTGAAGGGCTCAGAAGACGATGTAGAACAAAGGATAGCAGAGATACACAGTAGAACAGTCCTTGAATCCACCTGGAGAGAGCAACCTGCTGACCAAGAATAAATATCTGCCTGCCAGAGATGAGCTTAGGGAACAAAATTTAAAAAGGCAACTTTTTTCATACTCTTGCCTTCATTCCCTAGAAAAGATTCTTGATTTACTTCACCTATTGAGAATGATTCCTGCTGAGGAATAAGAAACTCTGTTACCACTGCATGAAGCTTCCATTGGCCCTATACAGCTCCAATTTGAAACTAGGAACTAATTATACCAATTATTACCTTGTGGGTTTGGAAATCATGTATTACCATAATAACCACTGCATAAGTAGGAAACTAAACCCTCTAGCAGGTAGGGTTCAACATTAGTGAGAAGACTGGGACAAAAGTCATAGCTATTTTAATGCGCAATGGAAATTACATTGAAAATGCTTATTATTCAATGGAAATATGCGCACGACTCATATATATTGTGCTGCTTAAAAGTGATAGTGTTGACAGCTCAAAATGGCGTTCATCCCACTGTCACTGACTCCCAGAAGCTCCTGATTTTCACCTCTCCCTACAGGACAGCACCCGGATTCCCACTAGGACAAAGCACCCAGTGTGGGGCAATATTATCCCCGCTAACTCTAACTCCAAAGGAATAGCCCGGTCTGTTAAGGAATATAAAGGAGAACTTAGGGGAGTCTGCGGCACTCTGCCCCATACCCGGGGGGGGGGGGGGGGAGCTACTCCGGAGGGAGGAAACAGAGCGAGGGAGCGAGTTTCCTAACCAAATATCCTAACCCAGCCGGCTGCGAACTCCCGATCAGGCTGCTCTTGATTTACCTAATCTTGCATAAAGCGCTGGGAATTAATTGTTCACATTAGCAAACTTGAAGCTGTTTGTGCAGCGGCCCAGCACTGTGACATTTCCCTGAGGGTGGGGCAGGTCACCCAGCAGCGTTAAGGGGCCTCAGTCCCCACGATCAGAAACAGAAGTTACTGCCCCCCTCACCAACTGGTCATCTACCCTGGGGGCTGTAGGGAACTGCAATTCACCAGCGAACTTCTGCCCTTCAGACCGCTCCCCTTCTCACCCAAATAGGAGGAGGCTGTGAACAGAGCTTGCTACAGCAGGGAGCATCCCTCTATAAGGGATCTTCTGCTTTAGCCTCTCCTTGAAATCTGCCACAGGAAGCTTTGAATATATGGGGCAGCACGGGCTTCTCCTTAGCATCTAAGCTCCTTGCACAGCCAAGCCTTCGTAGGCCTAGACTCTCTAGCAGGGCGCCTCCTAGTGCTTGCAACTGAGAATCACATAAGCACTGGCACGATCTGGTCCATCTTCTGAGGGTTTCAGTCAACCCCACAGAGCAGCTCTTGGGACTCCGGAAGATCACAAGACACACAGAGTGGGTCACCAGTGATCCTGAGGCTGGCCACTCTCCTTGGATCAGTCAGAGACCCACACATCTACAATAGGATCAACTCAATTGTCTACAACTTCTGAGCCCCAGGTCCAAGAAATATCTAGAATGTGGATTGGCAGAAAGCAACCATCTCAGGATTACAGCCCAGGGAGAGCCGAATACCCCTTTGCAACAGAAAATTTTGAGGAGATCCTCTAAGAAAAACCAGGCCACCAGACTCAGCCAATCTGCTTCTCCCTAGACAAGCTCAACTCTGAAGAATCCCAGGCTTGATGTCAGATATGAACATACCACCCCATGATACATACTTCCTGACCTAAGAGCCAGAAAATCTCAGAAATGTACCAACTAGTTTTGTGGGATTTTTTTCTTTTTCATTTCTTCACTTTTTTTCTTTCATTATTTTTATTTTTAAATTTTTAAACAAGAATCTACCTGGAATATAATATTTAAAAAATTTTAACATTACTGTGGGTTTTTTGGATTTTTTTTTATTTTTTTCTTTTTCCTCTGCTTCTTTCTTGCTTACGAATAATACTGAATTTTGGTGTCAGTGGATGTACATACTTATCTGTGTGTATGTATTGTTGATTGGCTCTTATTTCTTTAGGTCTTATTGAGCCCTACTGCTAACCTCTTCCTTCACTGTACTCTGGTAATCCCTAAATATAAGCATCTTTCTCTCATTCTCACCCCAAGTCTTTACCCTACCCGCACCCCAGTTCTATGTTTTCCTTAGTTCTAATAGAATAACCTACTCTCCCTAATCCCTAGTTCCCCTATACTATATAACAGGTGTGATTTTATACCTCCCCAATTCACTTCCTTGACTTACTAGTCATTCCTTCTCCCCACTTTCAGAGAAACCCTAATACCTGAAGAAACAGACATGCTTCAAAACAGGTACTTGCTTGGTATCATACTGCACAGTGAGAGTTCTCTCAAAGAAAGTTGCCACTATTGGTGCTAATCATCAGCTCATCTGTTTTAGTTGAAACGGACTAGTATTTGCACCTATAGCCTCTCAAATTCTCACAGAATCGTCTGGGGCATCTTTAGGTCTATATTGACCAAATAGCTCCCCTTCACTATGAAGCAAAGTCATAAGATCCTCTAATTACTCCAACAAGAGTAACAAGGCTGAACTAAAAGACAAGCTCTCTGACTCAGAAAATGAGGAAAAGGGGAAATAACCCTCAACCCAAAGCTCGCCACCCAAGGACTCCATAGCTGGGGCCCTAGATGAAAACCAAAGACATTGTATCAGCATTATGATAAGTAATGCAATCAAAGAGTTGAGAGAGGAAATAAGGAAAGAGATCAAAGAGCAATTTGAAGAGATGAGAGACAAATGCTACAGAGGAATTAAGGATCAATTCCAGATGAAAGATCAGCTGTACAAGGATACTGACATTCTGAAAAGAGCTGTAACAGAGCTCTCAGGATTGAAAAACCATGGTTAACCAATTCATATCTTCACTGGAAGACACCAACACCAAAGTAAACTCCACTGAAAATAGAACTTCAGCGCTTGAAGAATGAGTATCGGACAATGAGGATCCCCTAAACAATGTAGAAATCAAAGAAGAAAAACAAGATAAACAGCTTATATTACATAATCAGAACTTCCAAGTAATACTTGATGAGATGAGGTGTAATATTCTGAGAATCACTGGCCTGGAGGAAAACTCCGAACAGCAAACAAGGGGATTGAAGAAACTTTTAAACAACATTGTAAGTGAGAACTTCCCTCATTTTGCTATTGATCCGGAATACCACATCCAAGATGCTTATAGAACATCGAATAGACCTAATCAGTGGAGAAACTCACCAAGACATATCATTTACAAATTGAATAACAGAGAAGTTAAAGAGAGAATCCTAAAAGCTGCTAGAGGAAAGCCCCAAGTCACATTCAGAGGCAAACCTATTTGGATCACTATGGATTTTTCAGAACAAACAATGAAGGCCAGAAAAGCTTGGAACAATATCTTTCAAGTGTTACAAAATAACATCTTTCAACCAAAGATAATATATCTGGCAAAACTGAGCTTCAAATGTGAAGGGGAAATTAAATACTTCAATGATAAACTCAAGCTAGCAAGATACATGAATACAAATCTGGCTCTACAGAGCATTCTCAAAGATGTTCTCCATTTAGAAGATAACGCCAATGATATGCTAAATCCTTAAACAAGGGCGAGTCAATAATCGTACTATACAAAAACTGACTTTCAAGATGACTCAAAACTCTGTAATAGATCCAAAGTCTGTGAATCACCCTCCCATATCTATTCTATCCTTGAATGTGAATGATCTCAATGCCTCAATTAAAAGACACAGACTGACCCAGTGGATCAAAAAACAAAATCCAACAATATGTTGCCTGCAAGAGACACATTTGACACTCAAAAATAGACACAGGCTGAAAGTGAAGGATGGCAAAACGTCTACCAGGCCTGTGGCCCAAAAAAGCAAGCTGGTGTAGCAATTCTAATTTCTGACAAAATTAATTTCCAATTAAAACTAGTCAGAAAGGACAAAGAGGGACACTTTATCATACTAAAAGGGAAAGTTCACCAAGAACATTTAACGATAATCAACATTTATGCCCCCAATTACAACCCCCCCAAATATATGAAAAAAATACTTAAGGACATTAATCCCCTTATTGATCTCAACACAATAATCCTGGGGGACTTCAACACACCACTAACAACTCTAGACAGATCATCAAAACAAAAAATCAATAAAGATGTCTCCAATCTGAACTACTCTATTAATCAATCGGGCTTAACGGACATTTACAGAATATTCCATCCTAAAACAGCTGAATTTACCTTCTTCTCATCAGCTCATGGATCCTTCTCTAAAATAGACCACACCCTAGTTCACCGGGATAATCTTAGCAAATATAAAAAAGTGGATATAAACCCATGTATTCTGTCAGATCATAATGCTATGATCGTAGCAATCAACAACAAGAGAAACAACAGAAAGTATTCAAATACTTGGAAATTGAATAATTACCTCTTAAACGAAGGATGGGTAAAAGAGGAAATGAGAACAGAGATTATGAAGTTTTTGGAATTGAACGAGAATGAGGAAATAACATACCGAAACCTCTGGGACAGTATGAAGGCTTTCTTAAGAGGTAAATTTATAGCACTGCGTGCATACATCAAAAATCTAGAAAGAGATCAGATTAATAGCGTTATGCTTCAACTCAAACGACTACAGAAGAAGGAACAGTCCAACCCTAAATCTAACAGAAGTCAGGAAATTACCAAAATCAGAGCTGAAATCAACGAAATTGAGAACAAAAAAGCTATTCAAGCTATTAACAAATCTAAGACTTGGTTCTTTGAAAAAATTATCAAAATTGACAGAAGCCTTGCCAAACTCACCAAAAGGAAGATCGAAATGAAGCAAATCAACAAAGTCAGAGACAAAAATGGACACATTTGGACACACACAACATCCCCTCTTTAACACAGGAGGACATTGAAAACCTCAACCAACCTATCACTGAAAGCAAAATTGAAACAGCAATCAAAGCTCTCCCAAAAAAGAAAAGCCCAGGTCTGGATGGATATATGGCAGAATTTGACCAAGCCTTCACCGAAGAACTTACACTGATCCTCTACAAGCTCGTCCAGGAAACTGATAGAATGACATCACTCCCAAACACTTTTATGAAGCAAACAGTACACTGATCCTAAAGCCCAACAAAGACACATCAAGGAAAGAAAACTACAGACCAATTTCCCTGATGAACATTGATGCAAATATCATAAATAAAATTTTAGCTAATCGGATACAAAAGCACATTAAAAAGATAATTCATTATGATCAATTGGACTTCATTCCAGGAAAACAAGGCTGGTTCAATATACACAAATCAATAAATGTAATTCACCACATAAACAGAATTTAAAACAAAAATCATATAATCATCTCAATTGATGCAGAGAAGGCATTTGATAAAGTTCAACACCACTTTATGCTCAAAACTTTAGAAAAGATAGGGATCAATGGAAGATATTTTAACTATGTCAGATCCAGTTACGACAGACCCATAGCCAACATTATCCTCAATGGAGAAAAACTGAAAGCATTTCCGCTGAATTCAGGTACGAGACAAGGCTGTCTGCTTTCCCCACTCTTGATCAATATAGTTCTTGAAACCCTTGCCAGAGATATCAGGCAAGACAAGGAAATCAAAGTTATTGGTATAGGAAAAGAGGAAGTTACCTCCATTTGCAGAGGACATGATTTTATACTTAGAAGACCCAATAACATCAGCCAGAAAACTTCTAGAGCTTATAGGTGAGTTTAGCAAAGTAGCTGCCTACAAGATCAGCTCCAGCAAATCACTATCATTTCTTTACTCCAGCAAAAAAGCAGCAGAAGAAGAAATCAGGAAATCTCTCCCATTCACCATCACTTCCAAAAAAATAAAATACTTGTGCATTAACCTTACAAAGGATGTTAAGAACCTCTACAATGAAAACTATCAAACACTAAAAAAAGAAATTACAGAAGACCTGAGTAGATGGAAAAACATTCCATGCTCATTGTTAGGCAGAATTAATATAATAAAGATGGCCATTCTACCCAAAGTTCTATACAGATTCAATGCAATCCCCATCAAGATACCTATGGCATTCTTCAAAGATATAGAAAAAGCAATTATCCAGTGCATATAGAATAACAGGAGACAGAGACTAGCCAAAATATTACTCTATAGAAAGGAAGAAATAGGGGGTATCTCAATCCCTGACCTGAAATTATACTACAGAGCTGTAGTAGCAAAAACAGCATGGTATTGGTATCAAAACAGAACCGAAGACCAGTGGAACTGAATAGAAGATCCTGAGACAAACCCCCATATCCTTAACTATTTGATATTTGATGAAGGGGGCAAAAGCATAGTCTGGAAGAAAGAGAGCCTGTTCAACAAATGGTGCTTGACAAACTGGACAGCCATATGTAGACATCTGAAGCTGGATCCTTATCTTTCACCCTGCACAAAATTTAAATCAAAATGGATCAAAGACCTGGATATTAAGCCAAAAACTTTAAACTTACTAGAAAAAAAAGTAGGGTCATCACTACAGCATATAGGAGTTGGCAGCTATTTCCTTAACAAAACTCCCATGGCTCAAGGTGTATAATCAAGAATAAATGAATGGGATGCAATTAAACTAAAAAGTTTCTGCACAGCTAAAGATCTAGTCAAGAGCATCAAAAGAGAACCTACGGAATGGGAGAAAACCTTTGCCTGCTACACCTCGGACAGAGGGCTAATATCCAGAATATACAAGGAACTAAAGAAACTAACCTCCAAACTCACAAATAATCCAATCAATAAATGGGCTAAAGAACTCAAAAGGAACTTCTCTCCAGTGGAAGTCCAGAAAGCCCACAAATATATGAGAAAATGGTCTACATCATTAGCTATAAGGGAAATGCAAATCAAAACTTCAATGAGATACCACCTCACTCCTGTTAGAGTGGAAAAAATGAAGAATACAAACAACAACAGATGCTGGAGGGGCTGTGGGAGAAGAGGAATACTGTTACACTGGTGGTGGGACGGGACTGCAAACTGGTTCAGCCACTATGGAAAGCAGTGTGGAAAATCCTCAGTAAATTAAGGATGGAACCACCTTATGACCCAGCTATCCCACTCCTGGGTATTTTCCCAAAAGAGTTAGAATCAGCGTATTATAGTGATGTGGCTTCCTCAATGTTTACAGCAGCTCAATTTACTATAGCTAGACCATGGAACCAACCCAGATGCCCCTCACTCAACGAGTGGATACAAAAACTTCGGTACATATACACAATGGAATACTACTAGGCCATTAGAGAAGACGATATTATGGTTTTGATATCAAATGGATGGAGATGAAAAGAATTATGCTCAGTGAAGTATCCCAATCTCAGAGACTAAAGGGCCGAATGGTTTCTCTCATCTGTGGATGCTAGAATATACGGGGAAGCAGTAGGTTAGACAGGTAACCTAATAATAACTTCAAAATGTATTATTCTCAGTGTAATAGGGGGATGGCTCCCTAGGATACTTGGAGCCGTAGGGAGGGGAATGGGGTGGGTGAAGGGTGTATGAAGAACTCATAGGAGACTGGAGAGTGGGAATTTGGGGGAACCATCCCAGAAGCTGATGTCATTCCTCCACGAGATACCCATTTAATGCAAGAGTTCTTCTGGGGGAAACTGCAACAGGTGAAACCCAAGGTGGTCATCCATGTTTTGGCATTACCCCTGGACAACAAAGTATATATACATTGATTACTGTTGGTTTGATAATGTTTCCCCCTCAATTGTATCTCTATATACTTCTAATAAAAAAGAAAATAAAAAAATCAACAAATAAAATTGATAGTGTTGAGTGAAAGGTCACACCTATTGAATAAAATTTTGAAGGTTAGTCCCTTGAAATGCACTTTTAAAAATAAAATTTAAAGGTTTAAGAAATTTAGAGATACAAAATGCAACTGAATTAAAATTATCTATTTAAACCTCTAATAAAGATGCAAAATAGTTTCTTTTTTTTCTAATAATATTTTCCTCTATTTTTTTATTATAAAACTTTTATATATACATATGCCTTATGAAATTTGAAAATTAGTAATTTTATCCACAAGATTTATTTTGCAGGAATTATACATATATATTCCCTGCATATATTATCTTATTACATGTATGCTTATATAAATACATAAATTATACGTATGGACATGTGTTTGTGCATGTGTGTTTGTTATAAACATGAAATTGGTTGGAAAGAGGTATTGTTCAGGGGTAAATTGCTTGTCTAGCATGCATGGGGTCCTGCATTACAGCTCCAGTGCAACAAACAATAAAATAAAACAAAATTGACATCAGATTTAACACAGCTTTTATTCTGTTTCCACATTTCTATTATAATTAAAACAGACAGATTTTTAATGTTATTTGACAGACCTCAAATTTGATGTTTAATATTTGCCTAAAATTTTCTGTTTGCAGTCTTATTAAGCTCTTTCCCAATTTGTTATTGGGTTTGTTATTGCTATTCTTATATAAATATGTATGTCTTTTTCTGATTATTTGTATAGGTAAGCTTCCTAGATTTTGGGTTATTGGGTCAAAAATTATGACCATCTATACACTGATGTCAAAAAACTTACTTTATAATCCCTTGAACGGTGCATAAATGTATTGATCTCGCCATATTCCAATTTAGTACTAACATTTGTCATTTTGTTAGTATTGTAGTTTGTTTTTTCATTATCAATTCTTTTACTAATTTATAAAACCATGTTTATTTCTTCTGTTCTGAGTTGTTTCTTCTTGCATCCTGCTCATCTTTCTCCTGCTCCCCATATCTTTGGGGTTACATGCCTTTTGGTAATTTAAAAGTACTTACCACATATTGAACTTACAAGCTCTCATATGTATTGCAAATATCTTACTTCAGGATGTCATGTTATTTTATTATATAAAGTGCTTCAAATTTTTAGATAATCAAATTTGTTTGAACTTCCCCATATCTTTTGTTTTTATGCTTAGAATATCCCTCTTATTAAAAGAGAATGTAATTATTCTCACAAATTTTCATTGATGTTCTTTTTAATTTTATTTGCTTTTAACATCTTTAACAAGTTTATTGTAGCATAAGAAATAAATTTAACTCCTCATGTATGCAAGTCTCCAGTCACATGCGTATTGTAAGCTCCTCCACTTTCTGAGTAATACAATGACCTGCACAACTCATTTAGAGATGGGGGCAACATATGGCTTTATGCACAGAAATGAAGTCATCAGGGACATCTAAATTCAACTTTTTCCTTCATGAAATATCTAACAGTTTAAGCAAACAAGTTTGAAAAAAATAAAACTTACATTGGAAATAAGGCTACATAGTTCAAGCTATTATTCCATTGAGTTAAACAGAAATGACTCCAAGCAGATTACACATGTGAATTTAGTTTTTATACCAAGTTCTTTTGTCTTATAAGCTTAATATAGAACACTATCCAGCGTTTATATGGTCTGTGTCTCATTTCCTTTTTTTTTTCCTTCATTCTTTGTCTTAAGGCCCAGATTTTCCTATTTGATTTTACTGGCCGAAAAGAAGGCTATAATCTTCTCATATTCAGTGGGCTCCTGATGTTTGTGAGAGATCTGTCCTGAGACAAATCCCAAAATCTGTCAATGTCACTATAGCTGAGATTTCCCTGATAAAAAGCAGCCAACTAAAATTAAACAATGCAAGCTTTGGATAGTATTTTGTAGTACTGTTTTTCATCAGGGACTAATTCATCCAGACAGGAAGTTGTTTTCCCTAAAACCTAAACCAATTATTTCCATACCAGTAAAATCCTTTCTAGCACCAGTGCAACACAAACCATGGAAAAATGATGTTTACTATCTGCCTTTAATGGTAGTCAGATTCAGATGTAGAATTTCTATTAGCTCATTCACAGTGCCAATCGAAAGCACTAAAGTTACCTGATGCTTTTCCTGAACTGATTTTTTTCACTGATTCAAAGGGCATAGTATTATCAAAAAAAAAAAAAAGAAAGAAAGAAAGAAAAAAAGAAAAAATTGATGTATAGAAAAATGTAAGTGCAAAGAAGATAAAACTTTTAAATGAATAGTTTGTTATTTTCTTAGAGCTCAAATCAAATTTCTTTGAGAACCCAAATTAGTCACGATATTCAGGTTCAATATTTTACTTTTCTCTTAACAGAACTCAGGAAATTGCTTTGCTTTTTTACTACCTTGTTCAGAATCATCGAATCTGGGGTCTCCTTCCATTCACCTGAATGCATTATTTCAACTCATGCAGAAATCACCAGGTCTGGGGCTAATTTTCCAGAGGTTGTTAGTTTCCGAAGCATAAGTGTTAATACTTGTAGTGAACACCCTGTGGCTACAGAAAGACTAGAAATGATGATTAAGATATTGGAAATATGCATCCAGGACTGACCACACAAGCAGAGATGAAAAATGGATACTTCTAGAAGCAATTCTATTTGCAGAGGTTCTCCATATGTGTCTTTTGGGTAATTGGTTGTGTTCTAGAATCCTTACCTCTTCAAAGAATACCAACACTTTATTGTCAAAGGTATGTTTCATCTGTGTTTTAGTGAGTTATGTTTTCAACAAGGATGATTCAATACAGTCCTTTTTTTTTTTTTTTGAGATAGAGAGAGGGACAGTAAGAGGGAGAGAGAAAGAAAATCAACTTTTTATTTAGTTTTTATGTGGCCTTCGTTGCTCCACCACTCCATTGTGTACATAGTGCTGGGGTTCGAATCCACATACTTCAGCATGCTAGCAAGGGCTGTAACTACTGAGCCATAGCTCCAGTCATGTCCATTACAGTCCTTTTTTTTTTTTTTAAAGAGAGAGGGATGGTGAGAGAGAAAGAGAGAATCAATTTTATTTAACTTTTCATGTGGCCTTCATTGCTCAGACACGTTGTGTACGTGGTGCTGGGGTTCAAACTTACATACTTGTGCATGCCACGCAAGTGCAGTAACTGCCAAGCCACCGCTCCAGCCCTCCCAATACAGTTTTAAAATGAAAATTGCCACAAATATTGAACACTTTTTTGACAAAGATGTCAGGTAAACTGTCCTAACAACTAATATATATGAATGTATTCGTTGAAAACTATATGAGCTTAGGAAAGGTTGTTAGAAATAAGCACTATGACATTTAGCCACAGATTACACGGCTCTATTTCAGTCTAAGCCAAATATTTCTCCATTCTCTTCATTTTTCTGACCAATAAACAGATGTATACAGGGAGAAGAAAGAAGGTGTCTCACAAATTAATATACACTGCGGAATTACATAACATTTTTACCAAAGTGTATACTATTACTGATTTAGTGAAATTGTGTTTCAACCCTCTGCAATGTGTATACATGCATGTTAAAAAGCATGTGTATCTTTATAAAAATCAATACTTTAGAATTGGAAAATCAATTCTACTTTGAAAAGAATCATTCTTTTTATCAACAAGGCTACAGGACAATTTCAAATTTCATCTTTAGAGTTACAAAAGTTATCTGCAAAGGAAGTAATTTATAGCTCACAGTTAACATATACTCAAAGGGATACATGCATAGAACAGCAGCAGAATAAAATCTTTGCCCTGTGGCTTCACTACAGGATCCCCTAAATGCAAACTTTGATGATTAAAATACCATTTCTGAACTGATTTTCAACAATTGTATATTCTTTGTCATGGTACATAGTATAATTTCTACTGTTTTAAAATACATTTGTTTTACTGAACTCATGTAATTGCATCTCACAGATGGAAATAATTTTTCTAAAGTGACACACTAAATAACAGTATACGTATGCATAGTATAAGAGCTTGACTATCCAAATGCTCATCTTTAGGGTTTCTTTCTTTTTTTTTTCTCACTACTGAGGATCACTCTCAGAACCTCTTGAATGCTAGGTAAGTCTTCTACCACTGAACTACATCCCAGGCTGGCCAATTCTTTAGACTGCCTGCACCCACTGCAGTGATTACTTTCAGGATAAAGTGAAAACCACCTCAATATGCCAGATCTTGATTGTGATTATGGAGATATTCAGAATCAGTTATGGGTGTATGGAATGCAGTAAATGGCATTAGGCTTTGTATACACATGCCACGTGTCTTGTTTTCCATCTGAACATGACCTATGGTGAATATCTACATAAACCTGCTCTCAAATAAATGGCTTTAATAGCACTTGCAATTGCCTATGTAGTGTCATAGCAAAACTTACTGAACAAACTGAAGGACATGTTACTTCTCCAATGATGACAACTTCACTTTTCAGGCAGAGCATACAATATCCAAATTTTAAGAGTGGCAAAGAATGTGGGCTTAATCTCAGCTGCCATTTTTTAACAAAATATTACTATATCCTATTGCCTGTTATTTGTTGACTTTTAATTAAGTTGGAAAAAGGCACATGCCCATAATCTTTTAAAGTTGGCTAGGTGCCAGGTTAGATTTAGGGACAAGAGCCCAAGCTTAGAGACAGAGCACAAATAATTACATAAAACTTGGAAATGATGAGTAATAAAACAAGCACATGAATTACTACTACATAGATATTCTACTCAAAAAGATTGCCAAGGTTATTTAAACAAGACTAATGTAGAAATAATAATATAAACTTTTTATTATATATTTACTGATGAGCTTAGGCTTGCAAAATGATGACTAAAATATCTCTGAAAGTTGAAGAAATGAGAAAAGGACTAGGAAATAGCTTTTCCTAACACAAACATGGAAACTTTGAAAAGTGGCTCAGCTATACTCAATTATGATATGCCTCAGTTTGGTAAGTAATCCCTCAAAAAGAATGAACTTAGATTTTGTAAGGAGGTTCCGGATTAAGAATAAAATTATATTAACAGTTTCAAATATTATGAACATTAGGACCAGCTATTTCAAATTTTCCTAAAATAGGATTCTAAAGAATTCTGAAACATTTTTATATATTCTAGAACTTTGTGTTAAGTAGATTACCTATATTAGTCAGCCTTTTGTTACTGTAACAAAATACCTGAGATAATCAATGTAAAACGAGGAAAGGTTTTGGCTCACAGTTGCAGATATTTAAGTCCATGGTTGCTTGTCCCCAATGCCAATGCCTTTGGACCTATGATGAGACAGCATATTATGGCAGGGGTACAAGATAGAGTGAGCTGCTCACCTCGTGCCACAGAGAAGCTAGAAGAGAGGTGAAGTGACTGGTTATGTCACAAATTCTTTTCCAGGGAATACCCTTAACGGCCTAAAACCTTCCATGAGGCCAGATATTTTAAAAGTCTGCCACCTGTCAATAGTGCAAGGCTAGACCAAGGCATTATTAACACAAAGTCCCTGGGGACACTTCAGACCCAAACCATAATACCATCTTTTAAATTCTTTCTACAGTTCAATGAAAATAACTAGAAAAATAAAATCCTCAAAAGCCAAGGTTACATTTTTAATGAAATAATTGAGTGTTAAATTAATTTCAATACACTCAAGTTTTTATAAAGCTGCATTTTATATTCTAACCACAAGGTTATAGAAGCATTAGGAAATGGTGATATTTTCTGGTCTAACTCTCCCATTTTCCTCTAGGAACTGAGGCTCAGAGAGACAGAGGCCCAGAAAGAAGGCCAAAAACTTAAATTTCATATAGGTATACAGAAGAAATAGTATGAGAAAATTTTATGAAGAAAATAGGTCACACAATATTTGATTTCACACCAAGTAGGTGAAACAATACTACTTTTTGGATTTTAGAAATGTGGAAATTGAATCTCAGAGAGGGTGAAATAACTTGTTCAACATCACTTAGCCATACAGTCGCAAACTAGAACCAGAATCTTGTCTCCCTCCTCTTTCTGTGTTCTTTTATGAACACAGAATTTAATAGGACAATTATCTACCATTATTCTTTCCACTGTTTTCTTTATTTTAAAAATGTTTTCTGTCCGTTGAGTTACTATATATATAAATGCCATAACTTTTGAAAGGCAATGCTATATAGTGATGAAAATCAAAATAACTAGTTCAAACTTCAGTCCTAACACATGCTAGTATGTGACTTTGGATAAATCACTTATACATTCTGTGACTCAGTTTCCTCCTCTGCAATGTGTTGATTAAAATAGTGACTATTTTATTAGAATTGACATGAAATCATGAAATGTGATAAAGCACATAAATTTCTTCTTCTTTTTTTTTGTACTGGGGATTGAGATTGAACCCATGGGTGCTTTATCACTGAGCCACATCCTCAGCCATTTTTATAATTTATTTTGAAACCAGGTCTTTCTAAGTTGCTGACGGTCTCACTAAGATGTTGAAACTGACCTCAGACCTGGCATCCTTCTGCCCTCAACCTCTTTAGTATTAGCTGGAATTACAGGCGTGCACTCCACAAAGTACACACTTTTTAGAAGAGTGCCTAACACACACACACACACTCATGTGAACATAGCATGCACTTGAAAATATGACTAGTGTTTTTGTTGCATAAGAAAAATTAGGGGAAGTTTTAAATATTGTTTCTCCACTAAAAATGAATTATAAAGAATAGCTTCAAAATATTTTATGTATTCACTGCTTACAATGTTTACTTTATAACAAATTAATTTTAGTATATAAAAAGTGAGATTTCAATCATATTTTGTTAAGATTTAATGAATTGATATATCAACTGTTAGCTTTTTAATTGTATGAAACTTTACAAAGTTTACAAAGTACATAAAATACAGTTGAAATTTTGAAACCTTAAGGAAAACATTATTTGCCTACTTTAAAAAAATGCTCAATATTAATTCCTTTAGAATTATTAACAATAATTTCTGGATTTTATATGGGAATACATATTTTATGTGCAAAAAATAACCACAGTCAAAATTTTATGAACCCTTTCCAGAAAGCACAGTATTCAATTCCAGTTAAATTTTTGTTTCAAATAAACATTTTGAAACTAGGCCACATCCTGCAATGTGCCTGCCAAAAGAAAACTTCAAAATCTAAATTCATGTTCTACTTCCCAAACACACAGAGAAGTCATCTTACATTTAATCTAGCCAATTTAAAAATGACTATTAAGACTTTGAAGAAAGGATAACTTCAAAATATAAACTGAGTGCAAAGTAGATCTGATAAGTCAACATTAAATGTGACAGAGATGATTGTACTATAAAAACATGAGCAGCTGCTGTGACATGGAGCAGGGTAAGAGATTAATTTCTACAGATGAAAACCATAGCATAGATGGTGGATACCTACAGCACCTTGGCATCTGCTGGGATTTGGTGACAAGATGACAGAAATATTTTTAAGGGCCTATAAGAGCATCGGTAAAGGTTTTCCTTAACTCTCCTCTTCATAAGGCTGATAAAGTTGATGTTTACTAAAGGACTAATTATTGCCACCTGCTTCCAACCTGTCTGAATGTTTAGTCCTATGATCACCAACATCTGGAAAAATGACATATGACAAAGACACAACAACTGTGAATTTTGTTCACAATTTTTTAAATCAATGATAGTTATTATATAGTGAAGCATTTCTTTTCATTAACAGGAAAATTTGATAAGGGTAACTGGTAAAGAAAATGATGATTAAATAGGCTTGAATCTGTCTAAAGGATTTTTTTAAATATTAAAAAATTTAATTGAGGGGCTGGAGCGGTTTCGGTGCTTGCCTAGCAAGCACAAGGACCCGGGTTCAAACCCCAGCACCACGTACACAACTGAGTGTTGGAGCAACTAAGGCCATGTGAAAAACTAAATAAAGTTGTTTCTCTCTTTCTCTGTCTCTCTCACTGTCCCTCTCTCTTTTAAAAAAAAATTTAATTGATACATAGTAATTGTACTCATTTTGGGGGTAGAGTGTGGCATTTTAATACATGTATACAACGTATAATGATCAAATCAGAACAATTGGTAAATCTATCACCTCAGATGCATGTGAGCCTCCTCATGGTGACAGATTAAACAAGCAGGTCATGGACCAAAACTAGAGGTCTGAACCCTACAGAATACTAACCATAAAGCAACGGAAAACTCCAAATTTTAACTAGCTCTTCTAGTAGTTGCAAAGCCATATTTATAAGACATGAGACAGATCATATATAATTTTACATCTTATTAACTTGATTTAAAATTTTAATATTTAGACTTACTATATCCATTTGTACTTCTGTCTAGGTCAAGCAAATGTTAGGGGTTAGCTTGAAGGAGGCTGTTGGAATTTTACCTGCATAAAATGGTAAATCATTCATGAAGAATAGCAGGAAACCTGTTCTTCCTCCTCAGCATGTCAAAATTTAACTTTTTTCTCAGGATTTTAAGTGGATAAGAAAAGAAGAGCAGAGTGTTCATACAGTATTGGCCAAATTTCATAATTATAAATTCAGAAAAAAATACTTATTAATGCTTACTAATTGATGCTTCCCTTTTTGAAATGAATGTTCAGATAATACCCTAACTCTATTGATTTCTCTGTTTCTTTATACATTTCCTTTCATGATCTAAGAGCCATCATATGCTCTGTTATAGCTGGATAGAGATGATAACTGTACCTAGGCCTCTAAGTCAATGGAAGTCCTGAACTTAAATGAGTTTCATGGGACCTGAAGCAAATTAAAAAACAGATCCAATATCAGGGATAATTTTAGACATTAAACTTTTAAGTTCCATATAAATCACTTAAGTAAACTGGGTCAAAGAAAATATCTTTTCCTTGATGATTGACTGATCTAATATTTTTGAGAACCCAAAATATCCTTCCTGCTAAGAGACAAATGACATTACCCTCTAGGGGGCTCCACTGTGGGGCAAGAATGACCTTGTTGACCTTGTAATCATAAAAAAAAAAAAAAAGGAGCCCTTTGCAGTTTTTGACAGGATAAGAATAAATCAGGCTAACAAATCATGTTGTTTGAAGGTATTTTTATCATAAGATTTTCCAGCAAGGATGATAAAAGATATGAAAACACTTCAAAAATACTTCAAGTAATTTTAAATATTCAACGGCTTATAATATGGAAAAGATACTACTTTCAAAATGACTTCAATAAAAATATGCAGCTAAATCCAGGGGTGGAAGATTATGAGAATACAGTTCTTCCTCAACTACATTTCAACAACCAATTGTTGAAAAGGGGTCTAGTGCTTTCTGAGTAATCATTGTTCATCAGTGAAAGAATGGAAATTGACTGCTTTGCTAGCTGCCCGTCATGGTGAGATTTTTTCATAGGTTGGGAAGTTGAACAGGAGACTGAGTTTTCATCAATAAAGTCTTCCTGTGATTCATTTCTAATAATTTCCTGCAAAAAGGCAACATAATCAATTATCCATCTTGCAGAGTTTGTTTTCTGCTTCTGAGATACACAAGGACCTTTTATGTTTATCTATGTTATCGTTTGTCTTTATTCAGGAAACATTTATTTGCCTATCTTTGTGAACATCTGTGAGGAAAACAAAAATGAACATTACCTAGTTTTCCCACAAAAAATGGTCTAAAGGAAAGTTGAAAAGTAGCTAATCAGTCATTAATTTGATTTGTTAGAATAACAAAGGATTAAATGGGAGATCATGGTACAGAAAAAGAAAAATAGAATATAAAGCCTATTAACTTTTTAAAGTACATGTTGCCCTCTAATTATTCATATATCCCTCCCTCATGGGACAGTGACACCAATTATTGTGAGATGGTTTTACTTCTTGGCTTAAAATAAGAGATTGCTGAAGAAAAAGTCAAAGGAAGTAACCAACATATATATTTTACTTAAAAGGAATGGATAAGAGTTTTCTATACATTTTATAAAATGTAATAACAGTGAAACCAGAAATTGTTTTAGAATGACCATGATAAATTTCATATTTGTCATAGCATTAACCCAATCACTCATACCCATACTGATTTAGAGCTGATGGCTGGCTAGTGAAGATAAATTTTGGAGTAGAGCTGGAGTATGCACTGACATGTTACATAAAAACTTTTTATGGCTATTCTTCCAGATCAGTCGGGTAACCCTGGCACACAGGGAAAGCTATACTATCTCAGTGCTTACCTTTAATCAATCCCTAGGCCCCAATAAGAACTTTTTTTATTTCTAGCCTCTAGAAGAGTTTTAATACACAGAACTATTTGATGTAAAAGCAAGAGTTACTTCTGGAACATAAATTAACTAGGATCTTATGAACTTGTATGGTTTAACTCGTGCATGAATGTAAACATCAACAAGTCACCTCACATTTCTGGATTCAACTTTCATATCTGTGTACGAGGTTGGCTTGATGAACACTTTTATGGGTTTAAATTTTATGGAAAGTTTGTCTGATGTAAGGGTCAAGCCTTCAATTTTGGTAGGAAAAGTAAATCCTTCCAATAAAAAAAAAATAAATAAAGCCTTCCAAATATAACCAAAAATGTTTTAAATATATAAATTTTAAATAGTTCTAAAATCCAAACAAATTTCATGTTAACACCAATGTATTGAGTTACTTTTTTAAACAATGGCATATATGCATTTATGATTGTACAATAGCACAACTCCTCAATAAAATTAAAAAAGAAAAACAATGGCACACAAATACCTGCAACTTTGAGCTCCCATCTGTACTTTGCATATGAAATGTTTATCTAGTTTGCACGTTCTTGTATTATTATGCCCATAAATTCCTATCCTCATGTAAATTCCTATTGCCACGCAAAAGAACAATCAGTAAAAATGTACTTGTATAACATTTAGTGCTCAAATAATATTTGTACAATTAAGCTTTTAAAGTTTTCCAAATAAATTATTCACATTGGCATGGCCTCTCTGAGATAGCTAATATTATACCCCATTTTAAATGCTATAAATAGAAATAGCCTAACCTGGAAACCTTGATTTTTTCTACAGTTGAATTTTGCTCCTACTTAATGTTTGCTTGCTGTCAAAATTAGAACAAGAGAAACGATTCATGTATTTTATCTCTATTTCTTTCATAGTATAGCTCCTATGGAGAATAAAACTATTATTATGGTTACTAAAAAGAAGATAAAGCTATAATTTATTCCATTTTGTACATTGCATAATAAATGCATTTGAAAAATTAATATGTCACAATATGCATCACTGAGACAGAGAACAAAATACTATAAAGAAATTATTGAAAATGAAGTTTGCAAAGAATTTCTAGAGTAGGGTTCTTTGAAAGCATAACTAGCACAAATATTAATTACATGGGTTATGCAATAAAATAAAAAATAAAAAAAGAGAAGTAAGAAGAACTAAGGACTATTGTTTCCATGTGGGGAAAAATAGCATTCATTAGATACAGTCAGGGCAAAAATCACAAGTATTCCCTCATCACAGTGGAACTGGGGACTTACTAAAGGTGCCAAAGATAAAAAATATTCTCAGACATTATCAGTAACCAAAATTTCTTCTGTAGATTTAACCCTATTTTTTCTTTTGTCTTTCTTTTCCTTTCCTACCTGTTTTCATTGCATTAAAGTGATTGCTATCACAAATACTCCATATCTGAGACCTGAAATGTTGTTAAGCCAAAGATTGTTATACATACATGAGCTTGGGGACATGGATAAAGTGGGTTATTTCAGTATGAATTTAACAAGATTTAAGAAAAGCACTCTCACAATGGGTAACATCCTGAGGCAAGTGTAAAAAGGGTTATGTGTCACAACAGATCTTTCCCATTATGTCTAACACAGCTTGGAGCAGCCAAGTACAAGATCATTTTGTCTTCACCACTGAGATAGAAAAGGGAAGCTTACAGGCTTTATCCCTTTCCTATATGTCCTAAGTCAATTCATTGATGCTCAGCATTTCTTTCTCTCATGAAAACACAGTATTACATTTCTAATAAAATGTTAAACCAATTTTGACTGTTTCATATAAATTAGACATAGCCAGATATAAAAACATACTTTCACTTTTAATATGTGGTGATCAGAATAGAAATCACAATTTCAAATAAAGAAATAGAGAAGTAATTAAAATGCATACATTTAGGATATGGGTGGTATTATTGTTTTTTAAAAATAGATAATCAAGTCAGCAATAGTGATAATATTAATAACTCTTGGCAAAGTATTATGTACAGGTAATATTTTAAGCTTTTCCACAGCTTTTCCAAAGTGTTTTCTCCTGTCTAATCTAATCAAATTCAGTGTCCATTTAGCTTACAAAGTATTGACACATAATGGAAGCTAGAAATCTGATAATGCTAAATTATGGGCATTATGATCTTCAAAATTTGAATTCTAATTATATTTTAATCCAGGCTAGGTTTTGAAGATCAGGGATAATGAAAGAGTGGATAGAAAGTGAAGACAGAAGGTGACATAGCTTATTTCATTCACTAATGGCTTGCACATTATATGTATGCTGTGGATTCTTAATCCACACAAATATTGTGATGACACTTTGTGTTTCACTGCCAGAGTTTTCATTCTTGAGCAAAGAATGACTTGAGTGGAAGTATAAAAACAACAGGGATGACAAGAAGGAGAATCACCTGCTCGACAGCATGACTCATCTCAATATGTCACGATAACCTGTATAAAACCAACTAACCGACAAGCTTTCCGTAGAGACAGGAAGTGGTACTTAGCAATATTCACATACCTGTGACTCTTACTTCTCATCAGTGTATTTCATAGGACTTGCATCACCATACTAATTTTGTAAAAAAAAAAAAAAAACTTTCCAGAATAATTTGCCAAGTGATGAAAGTAAAAATTGTGAATGCATGACAAAAGGTGTACTATAAATTGTATTTTGCTATCTTTTTAGGCTTTTTTTCCAATATTATTGTTATCTGAATATAATAGCTTCCTACTATTTATATACATTAAGGTCCATTCTGATGGGCTAGGCTAAAACTAATAAAAATTAGCAGTTAATGTGTTGACACATTCCCCATAGATCTAGCTGCTGGGCATCCTTGCCCGAGTGAGTGAGGCCAGGGAAGGATCTGGGCCTTGCTCTATACATTGGGGAAATACTTCATTGGACCCACTACTCACACACAGCTTAGCGCCAAGCTCTTAGAGGAGACACAATGATATTCTCAGCCACTTGCCATCTGCGGAAATAGCAATTTTCCTCCTCAACCTTTTTGAGCTCCTGGGCAGGAAGAACAACAACTTCCAAAGATGTCAATATCCTGATCTACACAGCAGAGGTTGCTAATCGTTTGACCTTAAGATCAGGGAGAAAAACTACGGTGATACAGGTGTGCCCAATGGGGTCCTGAAATGGAAAAGCAAAATCAGAAGAAAAGTCAGAAAGATGGTTGGGGCAAGGCATGGCCCTGTCTTTTGGCTTTGGTGATGGTGGGATGAGCCAAGCAGAGTGGGTGGTCTCTAGAGTCTTGAGAAGACAAGGAAACGGCTTCTTTTCTAGAGCTTTCATAAAGTGACACAGCACTGGCAATACCTTGATTTTAGTACAATGTGACACATTGTGGACTTCTCACTTACAGAACTGAAAAATAATACATTTAAATACATCATGCTTTATACCTCTAAGTTTGTGGCCATTTGTTACAGAAATACGAGGAAACTAACGTAATCTCTGTCTTTTTCACTAAGTCAGTAGGCAGCAAAAAACAAAGTGAACTACAGAATCATGATTGAAGCCTTTTATTTCCATTGTTATTTCCACTTGAAAGAAAAACATTATGACATATGTTTATAGAATCTTTAATCAAGACTATTTGAAATTAAAATTAAATGTAAATATTTATAAAAAGATAAAATTTCAATCAATGTATCATTCATTCTAGAATACTTATTTCCAAAGCTTCAGATATGCATGACCGGTAAATTCTAGTTAGAAAATAAGCCCACTTATTCCACACATTCCACACATTTCCTTACCTTACAGGAATATTAATAGCTAAAATAAAATGCAATATTTTGATCACCATTTTTCATTCAATTAGGGTAAAAAAAGAAAGCTGATGTGATGTTTATGGTAATATTTCCAAGAGTCTTATTGCAAGTAGTTCAGTGCAATGCATTTTATAAGCATTTAAAATTAGGAATATACATAGGATATAAGTATTATATATATATATAAAGAAATATATGTAGGAGAGAGTTAAGTGGAGACAATGTGCATATATATTTCTTTAATTGAACTAAAACTCCAATCACTAGGTGCAAAACTCGGGTTATTGTTCTGGTGCTGCTGAAGCCCAGAGCTACATTTTTTGTTGTGTTGTTAGTTCTCTTTGTGACAGGGCTGAGTTCCCACAGGAGGTTATCCTTGGGCCTCACAGTAGATGCACAGACTCCTTGCACAGAACTTTCTGTCTGGAGTTATTCTTCTTTTTGGATCTTACTTTATTTCCCTTTTCTCTTTGTCCCCCAGAGGAAAAGACTGTAGTAAAGATGGGTGTGGTAGCACATGCCTATAATCCCAGCAGCTCAGGTGGCTAAGGCAGGAGGACTGAAAGTTCAAAGCCAACCTCAGCAACTCACCAAGGCCTTAAGCAACTTAACATAGACCCTGTCTCAAAATAAAAATAAATTAATTAATTAAAAGTGCTGGTGGTTTGGTTCAGTGGTTAAGTACTCTTGGGTACAATTCCTGGATCAAAAATAAAAATAAATAAATAAATAAATAAATAAATAAAAGACTGTAGTGAAGGTCAGGAAACATGGCCCTATTTTGGTTCTGTAAGCAAATCATTCAACTATGAGCAAAGAACTTTTTAAAGAGAGAAGGACAGTGAGAGGGAGGAAGAGAATCAATTTTAGATAGTTTTTCATCTGGTTTTTGTTGCTCCTACATTTCACTGTGTAAGTGGTGCTAGGGTTCTGTGACACTGATCCAGTCTTACATTTCTGGCTTATGGTCCTAAAAGGGTAGCCAAAATTAAAGACTTCTGTCACTTATGTCCTCATTTTTTGAGATGCTTACTGAGGAAGGAAATACCTCACAAATGAGTGAATACTCAATGAAAGAATTTCAAACTCAGTGTGAGGTCTTTTAGGTTTCTTTCTGAAGCCATCACTTGAAAGATAAACATAATCCTGCTTATTGTCAATGGTCAGACACAACTTAGAATACAAGGCAATTTCATTATTGAACAACCTGAACTCTCATCCAAAGAACAACATGGATGAGTAAGGCTAAATCTATATTTAAAGGGAATTTTCCAGACAATTCAGATATTATATTTATCTTAGATCCTATTGGGTAAATAAGGTACACCCTCCTACAAATAAATTTAGCTCCCAAGTAATTCCTATTTTCCACCTGTCCTCTAGACAAAGAGAGGATTTTTCTGCATGTCCACTCTAGAAATGTGATGGAGAACTCTGTCCACGCATATAAAGGTGATGGGATGCTTAATAGTCAAGCTGACAAACACTTAAAATCAGAGACCTTTGCTGATTCATCTGAACCCCCATCACCCTACCAAAAAATCACAGTAAACACAGCAACTCTTCAGGGCAAGTTAAGCTTGTGGCACAAACACCTCCTTTAACAGCTGATCTAACTGCTGGCGATCAACCGCTCCTTTAATTGCCCCTCAGAAGTGCATGTAATGAGAAAAGGGCCAAGTGCACTCCCTGAACCCTTAGCGCGGATTGGCTCAGGATCAAGTCCTTTGTGTCAGTTTGTTCTTCTTTCATCCTCCCTCAAAGTGGTGCTGTTATACAAGACTACCCTGATTCTGCTTTATTTCTTATCCTCTTTCATGTCTTCAGAGAAGTTTCTTCGTACCTGCTCCCACTGTTCCCCAGCCAACATCTCTTTGGCAGCATTTTACAGATTGAAGGCTTTCCCCTCCAACTCCCTAGCTCTTCAACAGATCAGGCTCTGGGCCATCCAATTGCCCATTATTAATCCATCTATTCTTTCAAATTATTGATTTTTGATGTTTTCATCATCAGTGATACAAAGGCTATAAAAGATGTGGTCTCTAATGAAAGAAACCTCACAGATAGTTGTCTAGAGAAATTCCACATGGGAATGCATAATACAGAATGGATAAAATTCCCAGGACATCAGAGGAAAAATGAAATCGTTCTTCCAAGAGCTATTAAAGGCTTTCATAGGAGGTGCATAGCTACACTGCCTTGAATTACTTAATTTCTTGCATAATTTTAAAATAAACAATGACCTTGTCTTTAAGGTCATTGTATCTCATCTCAACAGTGCCTTTCAAATAGGAACAATCCGCAACGTACGTGGATGTTCAGTAAACACACATGTTTTAAAGTGTGATCATGGCATCATGAAACAAGCTGGATTTTGTTGCACTTGACCTTGCTCTCTCAAGTTCTTTTTCCTTTCACATCTCCTTTCTTTTCTCAAGGAACTTCCTTTTTTCACCTTAGCAGAGGACTAACCTCATCCAGGAAAGAACACAGGAAAGAACTAGCCAGTTCCAGTTGTTTAGTTCAGATAAGTAGACAGCCTGGTCAATGTTGAACTCATGGTGTGATTCATTTGCTGTCCTTTTAGTCTAATTCTTAGACATGATCAGAGGTGGCATGTCTGACTTTGGCTAGCCATTCTGCAAATGGCTACACTTATTTTTAAAAGATTCCAGAAGGAGCTGGAGCAGTTTCTCAGTGATTAGAGCATTTGTCTGGCATGTGCAAGGACCTGGGTTCAAATCTGAGCACCACATACACAACTAAATGTTAGAGAAACAAAAGCCAGGTGAAAAAATAAACTAGATTTTCTCTTTCCCTCCTCCCACTCCCTCTCTCTCTCCCTCTCTCTCTCCCTCTTCCTCTCTACCTCTTAAAAGAAAAAACAGTAAAAAAGATTCCAGAGGACAGAATGGTTCCAGTTCCGGATCATATTTAGTGTCATCTTCAAGTATGACAAAGTATACCTCGTCAGTCCTGTAAGTGAGTGAATCCCTAATATTTACTTCTTTGGGCATCTATTTATATATAAATGTATTCTTTGAACACTTGCTATGTTGACAAGACTTGTCCTCACCATGGTTGCAAACAGCCTATTTTGTTTCCCATTTGTCTATTCCCAGGGTGAGCCCATTCTGCTTACTTCTGTACTATTGCTAACCTAACTTTATTAGGGTGATCATTTGTAGGTGTGTCTCCTTTAGTAAAGTGTCCATTCCTTGAAGGCAGGAACTATACTACATTCCCTTCCCTTTAAAGTCTGGCAGAGGGCCTTCATCTGAATGGATTTTACAGTTCAGAAAACAAATATACTGAATTTAAATGATGTGGCCAAGATCCTAAGTATGTTAATTGTGTTTTCTTTTTTATAAGTCCTAGATTCAGAAAACAATAGATGACATATCTAAGAATAGATTTACAGAGTATCGTTCCAGTTTTGCTCATTACTCATCTCTAGCCTGAATAAGACAGAGCTATGAATTCATGAAATGTGAAAATTTGTTAGAAAATTTAGAGAGTTTCTGGAGTGCTGTGCCATTCTTCTGTCCTCATCTAGTCCACTTTTCTTCTCTAACTCACTAATTATGTATTTCTAGAACTGAGCACAGCAAAACTTGCAAGAATTGCTCTAATGGAGGTGTCTGGAGGGAGCAGAATTTGGAGCCCAGACAGTACTGAAAAGTGCCTTAGCTTCCAATGTTGGATCTAGCTGGGAGGCACATGTTTTCCTATTGCCCTACTGTATTTCTTTCTTTTATTATTTTTTTCAAGAGTGAGAGAGGGGGACAGTGACAGAGAGAGAGAGAGAGAGGAAGTGAGAGTCAATTTCATTTAGTTTTTCATGTGGTTTTCATTGCTCTGACACATCTCTGTGTAGGTAGTGCTAGGGTTCAAACCCACAATCTGGTGCAAGCCTAGCAAGCAGAGCAACCACCCAGCCACCATTCCAGCTCAAACCTGCTATATTTCTAAAAGACGATGTCTTGAGAATTTGAGGACACTACTCCCAAGGATTCTTCCTATAATATAAGAGTCTCCGCAGAAAGTATTTCTGGGAAGACAAGAGCTGAAAGGAAGTTGAAAGTTGCCAGTCAGAGACCTATAGTGGGAAACCTCCAACAGTGAAAAATCTCAGAGAAAGGCACAATGTGCTTCCGAGGAAAACAGCATGCATTTAGACCCCTGAAACACAGAATAGCTTGACACCAGATTAAAGAGCACCAGATACCCAAACCTGTTCTCTTATCTTGCTTTGTACCTTACAGTTAGATCTGAACCTGGAAGAGCAAGAAGTCGCTAGTAGCTAGTCTGCAAGAGTAAAAGAGATGTTGATAATGTTTTCAAATATTTATCGGCCATTTGTATTTCATCATTATTAAATGTCTATTTAGTTATTTTGCCCATTTATTGATTAGAATTTTTTGTGTTTTGTTTTTGAGTTCTTTGTTTATTCTGGATATTAATGACCTATCTCAGGAGCAGTTGGCAAAGGTTTTTTTCTCATCCTGCAGGCTCTCTCTTCATGCTGTTAATTGTGTCCTTTGTCATGCAGAAGCTTTTTAATTTGATGACATCCTACTTATTGATTTTTACTTCTTGCACTTTAGAAGTCTTGTTAAAGATGTCAGTTCCTTGCCAACATGAAGGAGCATTGGTCCTACATTTTATTCTAGCACTTGCATTTTCTGGAGTAATGCCTATGTCTGATCCACTTTGAGTTGACTTTTGTGCAGGGTGAGAGATAGGGCTCAAATTTCATTCTTCTCCATATGGATTTCTAGTTTTCCCAACATTATTAGCTATCTTTTCTCAAATGTATTTTTTTTTTAAAAATACAGGGATAGTGAGAGAGAGAAAGAAATAATCAATTTTACAGTTTTTCATTTGGCCTTTATTTTTCTGAAACTTTGTTGTGTACGTGGTGCTGGGGTTCAAACCTGTGTCCTTGTATATACAAGTCAAGTGCTGCAACCACTGAGCCACCACTCAAGTCCCTCCAACGAATGTTTTTGATACCTGTGTCTAGTATCAGACACTGTGTATATAAGGGTTTGCCTCTGTATCTTTTCTTCTATTCCATTGGTCTCCATGTCTGTTTTGGTGCCAGTACCAGGGAAATGCAAATCAAAACTACACTAAGATTTCATCTCACTCTGATAAGAATGGCAACTATCAAGAATACAAATAGGGGCTGGAACAGTGGCTCAGCAATTATGGCCCTTGTGGCACTAGCCTGGAATGTGTGAGGATACAAGTTCAAACCCCAGCACCATGTACACAAACAAGTATCCGAGAAATGAAGGCCACATGAAAAACTAAATAAAAATTGCTTCTCTCTCTCTCTCACACACTCACTGTCCCCTCTTTCTTAAAAAGAAAGAATATAAGTAATAAATGTTAGAAAGGATGTGTGGAAAAAGTACACTCATACATTATTGTTGGGACTGAAAATTAGTGCAAACACTCTAGAAAGAATTTTGAAGATTCCACAAAAAAATTAGAAAAGGGCTGGGGATGTGGCTCAGTGGTAAAGCACCCAGGGCTCAATCCCTGGTAAAAACAACAACAAACAAACAAAAAAAACAACTAGAAATGAAACCACCATATGATCCAGCAATCACACACATCAATATACAGCCAAAAAATTTAAAATCTGCATACTACAGTGATACAGCCACATCAATATTCATAGCAGCACAATTCATAATTGCTAAGCTATGGAGTCAACTAAGGTGTCCTTCAACAGATGAATGAATAAAGAAAATGTGGTATATATACACAATGGAGTATTACTCAGCCATAAAGAAGAATGAAATTATTGCATCCATTGATAAATGGATGGAACTAGAGATTATCATGCCCAGTGAAATAGACCAGTCTCAAAAAGTCAAAAGTCTAATGTTTTCTCTGATATACAGTAGCTAATTTATAAAACAGGATGGGGGATAAAAAAAAGAGACAGAGAATGAAGGAAAATGGAGTGAGGATCTCACCAAAATAGCAGAAATATCAGTAGAGTAAAAGAAGGGGATTGAGGCAGAGGAAGGAGGGATGGAAAAAGAAAAAGGAAAGAACAGTGGAATTAATCTGACCAAACTTTTGTATGTACATACATGAATATAACACAGTGAATTCCTACATAAAGTACATACCAAGACACTAACTGAAGGCAGCTATACATAAATTGCAGAAAGATCAGTAGACCAGAGGGAAGAAGCAGGGAGGGAGGAAGTCCTAGGGACTGAATTAGAGCAAATTATATTCCATGCTTTTGTGATTATGTCCAAATGTATCCTAATGTTTTATGTAACTAAAAATAAATTTTAAATTAGAAGAGAAGAAGAGAGAAGCTAAAGGGAAAAAACCAAAAGAATCAATCTATTGGCCTATTCCCCAATGAAGGACAGAATTAGTTCTGGTTAGGGAAGGGGTAGAGAAATGAAGAAATCCTTAAAACACAGTGGGGAAATAAAGTTGTATGTTAGAGTAGATTAGACAATTCAATACCAAGGAAAAAAAGAGTAAATTTATTTATACTTAATACTGTGTAGAAAACCAGGTGAACTAGGAGCTGGAAGAATAATCCACAGAGCTGTTTCAACAGATGAGAATGAGAAAGAATGAAGTTGTTTTCTGTTTATATCCTACCAAATCCAGCTTGTTTGACAACTCGTTATACCAGCAATAGTGGAAACCAAGTTTTCTGACTCTGGCCTATCCCTGTTGCATAAAACCAAGAATAATAATTTGTTCCAAAAATGGTAGACAATGGGAGATATTAGTAATACAATATCCAAATGCAACTTTTGACCTTATTCTTTCCTGATTCAGAAGGAATGAAGCAGGACAGGAGGGAAAGAGATAGGAGAAAATAAATGAATTAAAGAAAGAAGAAATGAAACTTTTACAAGACATCTTTAACACAAGTGGGGAGATATGAATGTAGACTGGCTATTTGAAATTATTTGTAAGTTTGTTAATGACTTACAAATGACAAGATGATGTAAAAAATATACTCCTACATGAGTGACGTTTGTTAGTGTGTGTATGGGGGAAATTATATGGTGCCTGGTTAATTGCTTTAAAGCACTCCAGAAAGCGGCTGGGTTGGGATAAGGTAGGTGGGAAGCAGTTTAGTGGTAGCATGCTTGCACAGCCAGATCCCCTCCTATGATGTACTTTAGAGGAGAAAAAGGAGTGAAGACAAATCAAACAAATTGGGAAAATGTTCATAATTGTTGAAGTTAGATCATTGGTACCCAAATGTACAGTGTTCCGTTCTTTCCCTACTCAAGTATGTGATTAAATTTTCTATAATAAAAACATTAAAAATGAATATGGGAAGTTTACAAGCCCATATATTTTGATTATTCTATTCATGCATTCTCCTCAACCTCTGACTTACATAAGGCAGCTACATTAAAAATCACTTCTTCACAAACATAGTACATTATATCTCATTGGTTATATTATAAATCTTTAATTTGTTAGAGCATGTATATAAATATAAACATAATAGAATTGATTAGAAATCTGTTATCTTTGTTGAGGAAACCAGTTACCCTACATTGATGAAATAATTGAGAGTTGAAAGTTCCTAAGCATTAATTTATATGATGGTCAAGTCTCAATTTGCTAAGGTTTCAGGGGTTATAACTTGCATTCCATATCTTGAATACCATATCTGTGATGAATGCATCAAATTTTTGAAAATTAGTGGAGGCGCTGAGGATCAAGTCCCTTGGGAAACTGTTTCCACATGGAAAATGAGGAATGAGAACCATCTTTTAGACACATCTATGTAGAAAATAGCTATCTTCTTAGATGGAACCAATTCAGGCTATTCCAAAAGGACTACACTATCATGTATGCTGTCAAATATAACATTTGGAGATTTCACATTTTAATGCCTGTGGTCTTAGAGTAAGTGCTGATTAAATTAAAACCATCCAGGCTGCAGTTGTGACATGGTTTAATATGTCCGAATGTGTACACACACTCTGTCTCTCACACATACATAGTTTTACACAATAGAAGTCAATAGCTTGGAAGAATGTTCTGGAAACAATTGGAACACTTTGAAAAACAATTAAATGCTGTTTCACCATAGCTTCAATACGAAAACAGACTCCTACAAAAAATAAATAAATAAAAGACATCAATGACTCTACAAAGAAAAGTAATATAGAAAAGTTAGATTCTGCAAAGAAATTTTGGGAACCTCAACCAATATATTTCACAAATATTCTGCTTTTTTCACATGCACATACATGTCACATCATAAAAATATACCTGAATTCATCCTAAATTTCTTTTCAGAAGTAAAAAATGAAAAAATCTACAAAATAAAAGAGATTTGTATCATAGTTTTAATTGGCAACACTATTTTTTCCTTACTTATTATACATAAAATAATGTTACATCTTAAAATAAAATACAATATCTGAAAAGGGGATAAAATTTATGAAGGTTTGGCAAATCTGTGTAGTTTTGATAATAATAAATGGAAATTATAGATAATCACAATATTCCTTCAACTGTATGAAATCTTTTAGAAGAATAGTCATGACTTCACATCTTATTCCCTAAAACTGGGGACAAAATAGCCCATTAGCCCAGCCAATATGGACACTTCCGTCTGTTCATATATTCTTGCTCTAAAGATATGCTTTCCTACTCTCAACAGTGGGAGACTGGATAAACCCAAGTTGCTGCCTAAACCATAATCAGTTTAGACAATCAGGCAGATTTTAGATTATTATGATGAAAATCCATGACAAACTCAACTGTCAAACATGGAAGTTGAGCCACTTAAATCTATGATTCTGCCTCTAAATAAGATCTTCTGAGTTTGTAATTAATATATATTTAAAGATAAACTCTAATTGGCACTTAACCTTAAATTTGATACCCCCAGTAATAGAAAAAGAAAAGAAAAGTTACAATACATATGAGATAATTACACATCATAAAACAAATTCAGAAGTCCTACCTTTTAACTTTGATGTGAAATGAAGGAAATGGACTTAATTAACAATGCTAGCCCAGTACCATTCAGAGAATAAATTTTAAGTTAAGACTGCAACTTGATTTCTAATTCATTTTATTCACTGTTGAATCCTCATTCACTTGGAGCTGCTAATAATGATTATGATGATTTTAGAATATTAAAAGGAGTAAGAATTGTTATACTTCCTTTACTAAACAACTCTTGTTTTTTTATTTGTATTTTGATAGATTATCCTTCATGGAGGAAAATATATATGACCTGCCTAGAATATTCAGTTTTTGACATGATGAGTATGATAACAAATTTGTTTAACCAATGTTACTTTTAGAATGGAAGAAAAATAATCCATTGTACAATAAAAGGCAATTAGAGGAAGATATGTTGAAGAAGAGAAAAGGGAAGGAAGAGAGAATGTAGGCCTTTCCTCATTTTCCTGGATGCCCTTACCAGGGACAACATGAGAGACTATCTCAGCTCTAGCTTTAAATCCTCTAAATTGTCCCATGGCTATTTTTACTTAAATGGTAACATACATATTTCTGATTATGCCCATAAATCAGCTTTGTTCTTCCACCTGAATTTGCCTTTGATGATTCATCCAACACATAGTGAACCATTAACAAAACAATAAGTTTGTATGAAGTACACATTAAATGACAATTTATTTTATGGTTAATGTTAAGCATGGTACTCTTTGTTAACAAGTTTTCTCTAATTTTATATGTATTTATCTTATTTTAATATAGCGAAAGTAAATCATTGTCAAAGGGCTATTTGATGATTATGCTGAAAAACTGGTGACATGAAAAATATTTGAACTAATTCTAGTGCTCTCTGGTAGTATGAAAAATAAATTACTACCCTCCCCCCTTAAATATAATGCCCACCTGCATGTACCTAAAGATTTAATGTAGGGGATCAAACAGTGCCCTATATTGACCCAGGAGGGCATATTATGGTCACATCAATGCACGGTGGGATGCCCCACTAGAACTAAATATAAGAGCTTTGATTTCTTTGCTGAGGACCATCTAACCTAATTTTAGATAGCCTGAATCTTTCTCTGAGCAACTTTGTAGAAACTACGCTCTTATTCTGTTGTGCTGGAAAGCAGAGCAAAATATTCACCAATTGTCCTTTAAACAACTGCATTTTCAAACACCACAAAGGTGGAAAGGATTGTGCATATTCCCACGCAAATATGCACCACTGACCCTTCCTTCTCCTAGAGAATTAAGTTTAAGATGTGGTCATACTGGACAGATATTCTTTAGTAAACATAACCAACGCACTTAAATCTTTCAGTTACAAAACCTAGAAACAACTGAAAAGTGTGGTGCATTCCTAGTGAGGTTCCTACTCAGCAATGTGCTCTCAGCCTATTAGAAAGCTCATGGGATTTCTGCTCACCTTACTAACTAATGCTCAAGTGAATTTTGTTTCAAATTCACTTTGCTCAGTTTCAACACAATTCATCTCTTCTGTGATCAATGTGGAAGTGAAAATGAAACAAACAAAACAAGGAGCATTGCAGACAGCACAATGAAACACGTGGTTTCTCTGGCACACATCACAGCACCCGCATTTGCAGCTTGAGAAGCCACAGATGAGTCAGACTGAAGTCTTCAATGGAGCTGATACTTTATTTTGCACATGTGCTACCAAGATTATATCACCATTCTTAAATTCACCATCTACTAATATTTTATTAAGAACTCTAAAGTGGAGGCATTTTTATTCAATCCATAAAAATCCAGAGGATGACAGCTTACCCTGACAACATATAAACGTAGATATCTATGTCACTTTCTCTCTCTCTCTTTACTGTATGAAAATAACATTAACTACAGATTCTTATAACTCAATGCTGTGACGTCAGTTATGAGAATGCCTCTATGTAATGAAGGAATGCTTTTTTTTTTCTATTCATGGTCTCGAGAGTGAATTGTGAGGTATATGATAAAATCAAACATATTATGTATAAAAATCAATAAAAATAATATAGAATAAAATGTGACAATGAAAGGTCAGAATCACAAAAATATTACCTAGAGTACCATGAATTATGTTGGCACTTTGAGAAACATGAAGTAAATGTCAGAGTCCTACCACAATAAATCCACCTGATGTAATCATTGCAACCACAACTGATGTGTAGGCTGATGAATTTGTCTATTTTGTTCATCTATATATCCCTGCCATGGTGCTTGGCTTATGCTAAATATGGTACTCATTTATTGAATGAATTCAATGTGTTCTGTGGTCTTTCCAAGAAGTTTTTACTATTACTGTTATTTATTGATATATGTATTAGATTGTTATTATTTTACTATTTACTATTTTTACATTGTACAAATGAGAGATCAGAGTGTGATATGATAAAACAAAATGCCCAATTCTCTTTGATCCCAAACTTAAGCACTGACCACTATACTTTTCTGTCTCTTGTCGATAGAACAGATTTCCTATGAAGCATTATGTGGAGCAGAATCTATGTAGATCACTATAAGCAAGGTTGGTAACCTAAATTATATGAAGAACGTGAATATGAGCTCAAAATCAGAATACAGCAGGAGTCAGGTAAGCAAGCAGAGATGACATTTCAAGTGGGAAGATTGATACAAACAAATGAAGGCAATAAAAGCACAACTTACATTCAGGGTCAGCTAAAGGACACAGTAGACAGGACTCCCTGGGCATGACATGTTAAGGACTTAAAGTAGGTTGGGACATGCAGCCCCCAGAGGTCAGTAATGAGTTAGGGAGTCAGGAATACTGGAAGTCTAGCAGCTTTTGAAATCACAGATTAGGAATAAATCAGAGGTTATATTGGGACTGGATAGGGGATCTATTGTCCAGTAAATGCAAATGTCCTGAATATATTTGAAGCTGCAAAAATACAGGGGCAGATTACCTGTAGGTCAGATGAAATAAGTCAAACAATTTAAGATGAACACTTTGCAAACACAAAGCCCTGCAGAAATATTAAACCAAGGTGAAGTAAGGCAGAGGGTGTAAGTTAAAAGAGAATATCTAAGTCTTATGAAAAACACATCAAAACTGTGCAAATGCATGGAAATGGATAATAGCGTGCTCAGTGAAACTCAGAAACTCAAAGGTCAAATGTTTTCTCTCATTCGTGGAAACTAAAGTAAAATAAAGGAAAGGGGTAGGGAAGGATAGGATAACATGAAAAGGGAAGATCAAGAGGCAGAGTGGAGGAATAAGTAAGGGGAGGCAATGCAGAATGAATTCTTAGAAAAATTATGTCGTGTGCATACATAAATATAAAACAGGGAACCTTACCCGTATGCATAGAAAAAAAATCAACGAAATATAAATTGTACCCAAGTGAAAGGAAGTCTAGTAAAATAGAGGAAGGAGAATGGGAGAGGGGAGGGAGAATGGGAGGTAAAAGCGGGAGGGAAAGGGGCAGATGTAAACTAAAATCAAATTCCATGCGTGCATGCATTTGTCAGAATGAGCCCAACTACTATATACGACTATGAAGCTCTAATAAAAGAAATTTTAAAAACTTTCATGTAAGTTGACACCAGCAACCTTGAATGTCTCTGAGAGTGGAAGACTCCAAAACAGAGTCCGAGAGCTTCCTTGTCTAAGTTGCTTATAGCTAATCAGTTTTGTGGCACAGTGAGGGTTTCAGATGGCCGCATTTGCTGTTGGTTGCCTCCTAACAAAGGGTTGTGTTGCAGCAATTAACTTAAAATTGAAAAATAATTGTCTGCTCCGGCTGTACATTCACATGTAAATGAATACGAGCAGAAAATACGTCATAAGACAAAGAAAATGCAATTTCAAGTGAAAGAAAATATGGTAAAAACTGTGCTCAGATAGTTTCACGTAGCTGGAACTGCAAAATGCAGCTAGAAAAGTGGCTTGGAAACAGACTGTAAAAACCCGGAACATCTGATGATGAGTGTGAGCATTCTGTTCTAGGGAATTGGGAGGCAATGGAGAGTTTGAATTGGGAAGTACTCTGTTGAAGTATTATTTTTAGGAAGATAAATATAGTTATAGTAAGGCCGATGAATTAAAGATAAAAATTAAAAGATGCCAATTAGGAACCTGATGCAATAATTTGGAAATAAGATATAGAAGATATGAATTACATTCATGACAATAAGGATAAAAAGAGTGTTTTGAAGTAACATGAGGAAATGACAGAACTTAGAGATCTGATAAAGGAAATGTCTTGGAATGAAAAAAAGATCTTTTTTTTCTACTGAGAGGAATGAGTGACTCACAAATACAAACATGCAGTCACATTGCAGGTGCATCAGAAAAGGTTCTCAGTTAAGTTTTAGCAAATATATCACTCACTCATGGTAGATGTGAAGATTCAAGTCATGATAGAGGGCAATGTGTATAAGGCTCCATTAATCATACCATATGTATTTGTATATATGAAGCAGGTGCTTGTTTTATTTAGTAAAAGTATAGTTTTTTTTTTTTTTAGAAATCTAGCCAAGTCTCATACAACAGGGTTAAATATTCCATTTGAGAAAATTGCATCAACATAAATTTAAATAATTAAATATTCTTTTAAAAATTGTACTTTGGCTATCACAACATGAAAATACAAGACTGTGATGATGGCAGTTTTGGAACAGCGCCTGGTAGGGCTGTTTTTCCATGGGTGGAAAACCCTACCAACACTGCTCACCCACATGTACCTGCTTGGAAGCACAGTGCAGAGCTAACCGGAACTCAAATTCTTCATCATGCCTTTATTGGTACAGGCTCTACTCTAATGAATCTTAACTAACTAACCAGCTTTTCCCCCTTAAATTTGAGGTTTAGACGTTCTTTTACTTGTTTGTATTTTGGCATAGAAGGGAGTATTAATTAGTAAAGTTACTGGATATATAATCACCAGTGTTGGTCTTCTCCACTTCCAAATACATTAAATAATTAATATAGGTGATGATTACTTTAAAAGCATTAGATAATTTATATTACTGTCATGTGGAATCTATCACATTCAGAGGAAAGGAGAAATTATTGGAGTTTATAGACATCTAGATATCATGCAAATATCTGTATCTGAGTTATTCTTGACTATAGTTAAAAACCCATTTTAGTTTTTCAAAATGCACTGGGGTCTAAAAAATAAAGCAATGACCCAGAAAAAGTTTTGGAGCTCATAACTTGTAAGACATTTTTCATTTTTTCTTGCACCACCGTTATTCCATCATGCATTTACAATGGTGAAATAAAACTAAATGCTTTATCTAGACTCTAGAAAGAATTTTGCATCTAATAAAATCAGTCATCCATTCCTTTTGGTTACTTATTCCTACTCTTTAACGGAACAAAGGTGGCAGCTATTTACAAATGAAAAGATCTACTTTGTATTTCTGTAAACTTGGGGACCAGAGGGAATAATTTTTGATAGATAAAATTATTAGGTTAAATGCAAGTTGGAGACTTAGAAAACAGAATCTGATAAGACAGTTCTAGTGTGACAGTGCTATGTTGCTCATAAAACATTTCATTAGCTATGATAAAAGAATTAAAATCACAAAAGGTGCTGCCTAATACGGGTGAAACATTTCTTTATTATTACCAGTGTTGCATTGTTCTTTTTCGCCTATCACATTATCTACTTGTATAGGCGGCTCTCTCTCATGGCATTATAGTTCTCACAAACACAGTAAGCAGTAATCTGAAGATGATATAAAAAATGTTATAGGCAAACTCTGAAGGACATATCCTTGAAAACATTCCAAACACAAACTGAAACACTTACATTTGAGTACCAAAGATAAAACAAACACGCACTCCATTTCTGCTCAGTTAGGTATATGGCAAATTTTACATTTTTAAGATGCTGATCACTAACTTCTGGCTTTTGTACAATTGTCTTCATACTCTTGTATTATTTCTAATTGAACTCCTGAAGTTTTCGCTAAAATTCAAACCAAAGGGAATGCTTCATTGTTCTAAGATCTGAGCCCATTTGTTTCCATTGAAATATCAGTGATAAACTAAAACTATTCTAAGCATTTTATATGGATATAAAATAAAATGAAGTTCAATTGGATTAGTAGCTTTGTATAATTTCAAATAATGAGCTTTAAATCAATAATCTTGCATCTTTTGTGTTTGGTTTTTCATTTGTTTTTCTTGCATGATTTTATTTAGGAAGGCTGTTCTACTATGATTTTGTATGAGGGAATAATGCCAGGTTCCCAGTATGTAAAAATCAGCCTGGCTTTAGGAAGGCTCAGTCAGAAGCTGAACTTGGAACTGTCCAATTGCAGTAAATATAGAATGCCATGGAGATATAGAAACCTGTATAATGCTGAAACAAAAGAATTGTATTCTTGGCACATAAATAATTTTCTCTTATATAAAAGCAAAAGTCTTATATATCTTTGAAATAAAATTTGATCTATTATAAAAAATTAAATGTATGGAACATGAAATAAAGAAGAAAAAATACATGTAAATTAAGTTACAAAATTATGTTACATAATTACCAAATAAATATCTGGTAATAACTATAATGTCTTCCAACTTTATACTTCAAAGCACTCTTTGGAACTACATATAAAGACAAAAATAAATACATGCATTTATAAGTTTTAGTCAGTGACTTTAAGTGTTTTGAAATTGGTATAAACATGACAAACAAGAAACTGAGCATATTATTACAATCTTCAGCCCCACTAGACATAGCCAATAATAACTCTGTTTTGGAGTTGGGTGTGCAGATTATCATAAAAAGCTGGTAAACTGGCCCATGTCCAAAATCAGATCTGATTTCAAAGTTCTCCTTTCATTTAACAATATTTTCTGTAACAAACTACATGTAATCAATTGTAATATGAAATACCTACTATATGCCCAGAGTTTATTATTATGTACTGGACTGCAGATAAAAGTTAAGGATATGCATAATCTAAGAACAGTTTTTTTGGGGAAAATAAGCCTTTTAAGAAATAATTAGAAAATTATTTTTAAATATTTAAAATCATTTAGATAAAGAGTATATTAATTATGTAGTTGATGCCATTCCTTCCAAATATATTTTGAAGATCTCTGCTATTTGAAGATGGTGGAGCAGAGAAAGAGAAAGAAGACATATTTTTAGTCATTCAATCAACCAATCCTGGAGTCTGTCCTATCTTTAGGCTTCCTCTTATGTCAAATTATAAATATCTGTATGGTTTATACATGCTTGATTTGGCTTTTAGTAATTTGATACTGAAATTATTATAATTAATGCATATTACATAGATACAGAGAAGAGAACAACATCTAGGAAAAAGGAAGAGTGATAGGTATCTGTTGGGTTCAGGTAACTCTCACTATGCATGTTCATTTAACCACAGTCTAATATTCCAATAAAAGTACTGGTCTAGGTATCAGGAATACCAACTTGAAACATTGCTTTTCCTTTTAGAGCTATTGAACTCTGCACATTAGAGATTGTCAGTAAAGCAAGAATGATCTAATTTTTCGCACAAGGAATCTGAAGTCACATAAATAGTCCCAATAATAGTAAACGCACAATAGACATCTCATCTTAGCAATCATATAGTAGAGTCACATGGTCAATAATCATTTGGAAGGGAATTTAAAAGACAATATTTAATACCTAAGTTGGATAAAGAAAATCATTTTATTCCTCATGTCACAGTCTTATATTATGTAAAGCAAATGTAAAATATTGTACTTACATATTTATTCCAATTCATGCCTTCCATAACTCTTGATATTTTAAGTCTTCAAAAATTAAAGCCATGTTTGCAACTAGATACAGTCGTGTGACTATGTTAGGCAATAGGATGTGTACAAAAATTTTGTGGTTTCTTTCTAGAGCCTTTCACTAAGACAGACCAATATGTTCCCCCAACCCTTCACACATTTCAAATGCACACATGGGGGCAGGGTGTCAGTGTTAAGATCACTCATGGGGTGACGAGTTTTCATGGAAAATCTCAAAATTAGAAGCTCTCTGAGTTATAATGACTAAGCTGTCACACCAGTCCTCAACTGCCTGTGGCAAAGGAAATGAACTTCTTTCATAAGTCAATATTTTGGGGGAGAGCAAGGGTTTTGTTACTCCCAAGCAAAAAGAACACATATGTCCTAAAGTTAACAAAATATTTATTAATTTAGTCAGATTGATTTTGTAGAAAATGATATATATGCGCGCGCGCACACACACACACATATATTCTTTGATTACATAACTGCCATTGTCTGAATATAATCTTGTGTTCTCAAATGTGACTAGAAATTCACCTAACATTTGTTATAATACTGTGGTATCTGCTTGGATCACATTAATAACTCATACATACATTCACAAACAGTTGAAACGAGTAATGAGCCCTTAGATAAAGGCTCCCATGACAATTTGCCTCTTCACACTATGCAGCATTGTGCAAATTATTTAACAAAACAACAAAAGCTACACCACAAAAACTCTGTATTTTAACTTGAATGAAGGGTACTGTATCTCTTACAAAGAAAGAATCTTTTCAAAGAAACACACAAATAATTGTTCAATTTGCTGTGTTTAACAGAATCAAATTTGACGTTCTTTGAAAACATCATGCACCTTTGTCTTGATCCACAACTAAGAGTCTACTCAGGGACTAGTAAACACTGGTGTTTCAGTTTGGGATACAGTTGCCTGCTCACCTCCTGTTAGCTTAAAATCTCAGAACTCCAATACGGAAACTATTAGATAAAATTAGTATTCAGATAGTTTTGTTGACTGAACACTTTCCACAGATGAATAGAACATTAAATTGAAAACTCATGTACTGGACTAAATCAAACTTCCCTTGTTATCTACTTCCTTTCCTTACTCCTTCTCCTGTTCCTCCACTCCTTCCCTTCCTCAGCATCTTCATTATAGAAATTCTGACTCTGCATGAAGACATATAAAAGGTTGCCATTTTAATATACAGCTACAGGTCAAAGTAAAGATAAAAAGTAGTTTTCTATCTCTTAGATAAAAATTGTGAAACTAGGAAATTTCTCATTTTCACACAGCTTCTAATTTCTTTCTTTCCTGTGGATAAGTAGAAAATGTTGGTTATTTATCTGTTAGGCATACTGTTTTGTATAAATTACTGCATACATGTATATGTGTGTGTGTGTGTGTGTGTGTGTGTGATATGTGTGTGTGTTTGTGTGTGTATGTGTGTGTGAGCATGTGCACGTGCATGAATATGAAAGAGAGACAGGGATATTTGTCCAATTTGTCCAAGAACACTGGGCACTTACATATTATCTCTATAAATTGGTCAAAGAAGAAATGTCAGAGTGAACGTTTTCCACATTTGCAGCCAATCTCTCTTAGTTTACCCTTAAGAAATAAATTACTCCTTGAACTACAATTTAAACAGCAGAGGAAATCCCAGTCTATATTAATGATATTTTAAGTTGCAAATACAAGAAATCTATTCTTTACCTTGACTAAAGGTAATCTATTTCTTTCCAAATAGATTATATGTGTGTGTCCTAAGTGTCTTCCAAAATTAGGTCACTTCGACCTGTATGCTTGAATAGTTCTTCAGTTAGGTGTTATTGTTGTTGCTTTTTTAAGAGATAGGGAAAGTGAGAGAGAGAATGAGAGAATCAATTTTATTTTATTTAGTCTTTCACATGACTTTCATTGTTTCCATACTTTGCTGTGTACGTGGTGCTGGGGTTCAAACCCCTGTCCTCGCACATGCCTGGCAAGCATTGTAACCTCCACACTACCACTCTAGCCCCTCTGCAGTTAATTTTAATATGACAAAAGAAAAAGGGAATTCTTTACTTCCAACTTCACTGTCCTCAGATTACAGGGTTTTATTTAAAAATATATTAAAGTATTTGAAACTTAAATATTTTATGGTTTGGATTTATATATAATGGATTACACATAATCTAGACTAAATTGGCAGTATGAGGGCACATTCATGTCTTTAAACAGACATATATTTTCATTAAATTAATATTATTAAAATCCTACTCTGTGAAGATATTAAGGGAGCTAGAAATATGTATAGGAGCTAGAAATATGTATAAACTTAAATCACAAATTTGAGTTCTCTATAGGACAGTAGTTAAGACAACATATAAATGAATGATTTTCCAAGTGGCTTGTTTTAGCTAAGACTGAGGCAAATGAAAGAGTGGAGACAACAATTCTAATAGCATACTTAAGGATTAATATAATAAGCAGGTTGCTTTAGAGTTGGGCAGAATTTTCAGTAGGCATAACTAAAAAGACAACATTCTAGGCCAAAGAAAGAAGAAAAATACAGAGATAAAAATCCACCATGATGGAGATATCGTTGAAACTATGTTCAGATTGCAGTGGCAGAGCTGCCATGTATCCATACAGAGGTGGTATTAAGTACACATAGAAAGCCAAGTTGGTGGTTTCATGTGAGAAGTTCCAATGTCAGTTTAAGTAGCTAGAAGTCATTCTCCAAGGGGTTAAAAAATAGAATAGAAAGAGGAGTATCATGCTAGGTGCTGTTTTAGGAGATAAAAGTGTTCATCTGAATCGAATGGGCAAGGAAATAATGTCAGCAGGAAAACAGATTAAAAGCTATGACATTTAGAGACATGAGAAACAAAGGGGGCACATCCAGAGTGTTAACAGATGAAAGGGAAAATAAAGAACAAGTGAAAGAAATAGCACCAAGACCTAGCTGAGAGAATTAAACAGGAAGTCAGGGAGAGAGAGAGAGAGAGATGGCATGAAGTTCCAAATTTCTAGTTTAGTTGAACTGATCAACAAGGCTACTAAAAGAAACTGGGATATCAGGTATCAGGAGATAAAGCTTACGAAAAGGAAACTAAATTGACATTTGGCTTGCTTTTATTTATGTATTTATTTATTTGTACCAGGGATTGAACCCAGGGATGCTCAACCACTGAGCCACATTCCCAGCCCTTTTGTTTTGAGATAGGATCTTCCTGAGTTGCTGAGGGACTCACTAAGTTCCTAAGGTTGACCTCAAACTTGTGATCCTCTTGCCTCAGCCTCCTGAGCCAGTGTAATTGGAGGTGTGCACTACCACACCTGGTTGGCGTTTCAACTTTTAAAGGGACAAACAAGGCACGTGTGGCAATGTCAAGAGAACAGCTGGAAACACGAGACTGGTTCCTCTCTGAGACCATGGAATGATGATGTGACAGTTGTCACACTGGAACTCAGGTCTGAATTTACTTGATTTATATATTCCATAGCAACAGTCAGGGAAGAAGTCTGACTTTATAACTCATAAATAATTCTTTTCTTCAGAGGAATATAATAATTTGCATATCTGTAGAAATAAGAGTTGAGATGAAGCAGTGCTTCTATAAGCCACATCAGCCTATATGCTCTGGTCCCATAACCAAGACTGCACTTTCCACAATCATTGCCAAGACTGCCATTTTGCCATAGTTGTGTTTATTTGTAAGGATTGAATGCTTTAGAGTATCTTTATTTATTAATGGGTTGGTCTATCTTCTACCTTTCTTCTTGCAAAGATTATGAATATACAAGGGGAGCAAAGAATGCCTAGATTTATCACTGAATGTCACATTTATGTTCCCTGACAATGTAGAAAGAATCTGGAGTGTCTTGTACAGTTGGGTGGTGATCAAAATGAACAACATGCAATTGAGAAATACATCTATAATGCATATATTATTAGATTTCATATGATGACAAATCAGATACTCAATAAATATAATGACCATTGCTTTCAGCTTTCATTTACCCAAAGTGTACCCTTTGGAAAGTATTTCATCTTTTTTGGGGGGGGGTACTGGGGAAAGACCCCAAGACCTCATCCTTTGGAGTGTCTATATTTAAGAACACAAAAATATCTACCTACCCAAAAGCTAAATATTTAAATAACACATTGGATATGCTTTACATAAGGTCTTTATAAACTTATCTCATCAATTACAAAAACAAGAAAAGATTACTATTATTATGAGACATGAGAAATGTCCTGTTTTTCAGTTCTATGTACTCCACAAGTCTACCTACGTATTTCTGAAATCAAATCCACATTTACATCGTTTCAAAAATTTTGACATAGTGTTCTATTCACCAAAGTGTTTCCCTATTAAAAAGTTAATACTGGTAAAAATCAGTGGGGAAGCCATCAGGTCTTGGGCTTTTCTTCTTTGGTAGACAAAGGGGGACAAAATATTATATGGAGGAGAGACAGCCTCTTCAACAAATGGTGCTGGAAAAACTGGACATCCACTTGCAGAAAGTTGAAATTAGACCCATATCTTTCTCCTTGCACAAGAATCAAATAAAAATGGATCAAGGAGCTAGGAATTAAACCAGCTACCTTGCAACTTATGGAAGACAAATTAGGTCCAACACTTCAACATGTGGGAGTAGGCAAAGACTTTCTCAACATATCTCCTAAAGTGAAGGAAGTAAAGTCAAAAAGCAGTGAATGGGATGCCATAAAGCTAAAAAGCTTTTGCACTACCAAGGAAACAATCAAGAGAGTCAAGAGGTTTCCTATGGACAGGAAAAGAATTATGGGCTATGATTCCTCTGACAGGGGACTTATATCCAGAACCTACAAAATCCTCAAAAACCTCAAGTACACAAACACAAACAACCATGGGCTGAAGAGCTAAATACAGTCCCTCTGGAAAGCAGTGTGGAGAATCCTTTAAAAACTAGGGATGAGCCCACCATACAATACTGCTATTCTACTCCTGGGCCTTTTTCCAGGGGATTTAGAATCAGCACATTACAGCAACACAGCAATATCTATGTTCATAGCAGCTCAATTTACTATTGCTAGATTATGGAAACAACCCAGATGTCCCTCACTGGATGAATGGATCCAAAAACTGTGTTACATATATACCATGAAATTTTACACAGCAATTAGAAACAATGATATTGCATCTTTTAATGTAAATGGACGGCTGTGGAAGAAATTATGCTGAGTGAAATCAGAATAACCCAGAGATCCAAGGGTCGAATGTCTTCACTCATCTGTGGAGGCTAGAACTAGACCCTGACCATTGTGAAAGGTGGTCTATTATCATGTGTTAAATCCAGATAAGGTGTAATGTTACACAATCTAATACATTTTTAGAGAAGTTGTGGGAAGGGGAAGGGAGGGTAATCGGAGGGGCACTCTTGGGGGTAAAAGTAATCTTCAGAATCTATATACATTTTATATTATTTTGTTAAAAACTTGTATGATTGTTCAACAAATAAATTTCTCAATTAGAAGTCAATACTGAAAGAATATTCTTCATTTTGTTTTAATTAAATCAAACTGTTACAACATAAAGTATATCTTGAGCATAAACAACAAACTAAAAGACTTATTGACAAATCAATAAATAAAAAATGTTTATTTCTCAATAAATTTACAACATTGTTTTTGAAATTTTTGTTGCTTAGCTTCAGTAAAGTTTTGTAATGCTTTGTGTTAGAAGGTAGCAACAAAACCAAAGGAAAAGTTGAAAAAAATTTTGTGTAAGTTTATCAGAGAATCTTGTCTTCCACACACATTAGAGTTGACTTCTCTAATAATCATAAAATGATCTCACTCAATACACAGTTAAATCCATCAAATGGATAGGAAGGTTTAACAACTGACATAAAATATTTTCAAGTTGATGTGTTTATCTTATTTTAGTTGACAAGTGTATATATGTGAGGGGTACAATGTGTTACTTCAGTAGAATTACAATGTAAAACAAAATTTTCATATTCTGAAAAAATTATCAAGATAATGTTAACCAATGAAAAATATTTCAATAAATAAACATTTGAGAAAATTAAGACATTATATCTTATTTATAAGCTTAATGAATTCAAAAAATTAAGAAAACATTTTTGAAGAGGAATGTATGTGCAATTTTTTGCAAATAATAAATGTGTAATTGACATATATTATTTCCTAAACAGAATATTTGCAGGTTTAGTTTTTAAAATAATTCATAAAATCTCATAATCTACATCAATAATTCAACCTCCTACACTTAGTTATTTCTCTACCTTATAGTGGTAAAATTTTTAGCCTTGGAAACCAGCAGTATATGAGAGAAAGAATGATAAAGAGATAACTTCACAAAGTCAGCATCTATTAATGCCTGTACTTCATTATTCTTCCTTCCCCTAATTCCTTGTGTTTATACAAAAGCTTGAAAGAAAATTTACTCAAATGAGTTAAATCCCTGCAGGTTCTTATCAAATGCTTTCTGTGATCGAGAATAGAGGAAAAACTGTCTTTTTCCATAAAGATACTAAATAAATATGGAGGAACAAAACACCCTGTATGTATGAGTCTCCTTAGTCCTTCTCAGCGGTCAGTTCCACAATCTCTGCATAAAAAAACTCTTTGGGGACCCTAGACACATAATCTCCCAAATTCCTTAAGTATGTGTTCAGTCATCTAATTATAAATATCATTTATGTTGTATGTAGTAAGCATATGTTTATAACCCCTGTGTTTTCATATAGTACACGTGCAAAAAAATCGCAAATCTCATCAAATACAAGTCTGTTTTCCCTCTAGCTTCTCCAAAAGAAAAGGACAATGGTCTGATCTATCAAAGCCAACAAAAAAGCATCTTACATCTAAATCATGCTATAGAGTTGAACTGTGTTCTGTATACACTTGGGTTTTGTCTGCCATGCTAAAGAAGACCAAAATCAATATTAAATTGCTAACTCCAAATATTAATAAATGGCGTTTGCCATTAAATAAAGAATGAAAAGTTTGAATGTTGGCTTCAGGGAATAGCCTATTCTTTTTTTTTTCTCCCCCTTTCCATATTTGCTTTTTGCCAAACTTTGCTCAGGCTGGAAATAATCATAATAATTGGAACCAGCAGAAGGAAATAGCTGATGCTGCTAGACAAGATGAAATAAATCTGCAAGTCAAGTAATACTAAATATAAGCTCCACATGAGCATACTAGAACCAAACACCTGAGATAAGACAGTTTTTTAGAGCCAAATCCCCAAGATTACAGTTTACAAGTGGATCAATTTTAGTAATACAATATTTACAATGAATCTATATCCCACTGTATAAACAAATGGCAGGTTTATGTCAACCACAGCAATAAAATTAACAGTTTTCTAAGGGGAAGAAAGAAGAAAAATAAGAAATGTTTGATTTATGAGGAAATCTTCATATAAAGTGATAATACAATTAACATTTAAGTGCAAAATACTATTTCTTTAGAATTCAGAAAGCACAGAAATGTAGCTAGAAGAAATTTACATTCTCTGCTATTTGAAGTGTTTTATTCTCCTTGTCTTTTAATACAGTCCTTTTACAGTATTTTTACAATTGTCAATATGCTGTGTAATATTGAGACAGCAGAATAAGAAATAATATAATTCTTCTAAAATGATTATAATTTCAGTATGAAAATTAGCAATTAATCTTGAAGTGTTTGAATCATTCTATGATGCGAAGTAAAAGAGGAAATGGATGCCATTTCTACCAGAAAATTTGAAGCTTTAGAAAGGGAAGCTGAACTGGAAAATGACACATTTGGGTACTGTAACTGTCTACTTTGTAGATTGGGGCACCTATCTAGAGGACTGGTTCATTAATCCTCTAAACTCATTCCATTTTATCACTAATGCAAGCTAGATAAGAGCAAGGACTTTTAAGTCATGCAGCTACTTCATACTGGATAACCTTGGCCAATCTGTGTGATGTTGGGCAAGAGGTGACTCGTTTTGCTCCAGTTCCCTCATATTTACTTGGGATGATTAAATTTTTCCTATAAAATTAATGTGAACCTTAAATCAGTGCAAGTAGAGTGAAGTGGAACTTTTCCTGTTGTCTAGAGGTGTAACTGAGGTTTCAACACTGTTGACAATGGAAAATAATCAAATATCAATCAATCATATGCATGGTAAAACCAGTTTCAAGACCATCACTCCCAATAACATAGATGGGAAGACTCAATACTTAAAAAGGAATTCTGTGAAAAGAATTACCTGAAGTGAATCTTAATAGATAAGGAAGTATCATCTCCTCTTTCTTCTTAGTGAGAGGGTGTGGTGTTTGCAAGGAAATGGCTCCTCACAAGTGTCACTACAAGACCTCTGCTTTTTGAACTATTAAAACAGTTATAATTATTCCATGCTCATACCCACAGGCCAAGTGTGGGAGAATTTTTGGAAGAATTCAAAAATTTTTCCCATGAGCTGGGGACATATTAATAAAGATAGAGATTTGTGCTTACTTCTTGACAGAATTCCGAAGGTAGGAACTTGGGTGGAGTTGCTCAATATATTTGCACAAAAATAGATATGCCTGCCATTTCTACTAATGAAAGGTCAAAGATGTACAAAGTTTTCCAAGGCAAATTAGACACCTCAGAAGAAAGCTGCTGAAAGCTCTCTTGCAAATATGCTGTTCAAGAGGCCTCCCTGCTGAGCAGAGGGGATTGAAACAGAAAGAGCCTGAATGTACAAGACAATGGGCAGGAGCTGACAGAGGAATTAATTATAAGTGGTTAGGTTTAGAATCCATTGGCCCTTTCAGGAAATGCTGCAATGGACAAAAGTGTGGTAGGCAGAATGTGATGAGCAAACTGGAATACCTCTGGGGAACATATAAATATGATCCATAACCGAAAATTAGTATCTAGGTGCCTAACATAACACAAGACACAAGGACAGAGTAAAAAGGACCAGATAAACTAGATTTTGCTCCTTGTTCCTTCTCCCTTGACGTGACATGAGAGAAGAGAGAAGGTGGGGGTGGTGGGAAAGATGAAACAAATGGAGAAGGGAAAGAGACCATGCTTATCTCCCTCAGTAGTGATTTCCAGAGATCCTGGTCCAGACTGAGCTCAAAACATGTGAGAATTTTAAACTGGATGCAAAGTAAAAATTTGTATTTGGAACACACTATAAATTTTTTTCATATGGGAAAATGAGATTACTCTGATATATGAAAGTGACAAACAGTTTTGAGGTGGACCAGAGATGCTGTCCAGTTGTGCAGCAGTGACATCTTTGAGTGCACTTCCAGGTAGGGGTAAGTGAGAGAACCTTAATTGTTTCTTGTTTCACCCTTCCAACAGTGGTGACCTAGCTGCTATTTCTACTACTAAATATTATTGTTAGTTGTCTCTTAAGTAAATTCAGCAGTATTTATTGTGCCAAACTAAATTAAATAGGAATGTTCAAGTTCAGTATTAATAACTTCAGGAATGTCACATAAATATTTATATTAAAAAATAAGGAAATTAGTAGACCTGCCTGTCAACCAAACACATCAAAATAACTAATGAACAACTAAAAGGAAAAAAATCTTAGCACGTGTATTGTGTTTTTTTCTGATTGAATAAGCTCTTATATCTGATTACTCAGACAATTCAAAAGTATTTTTAAAAGGATAGCACATGAGTATCATTTCATTACTGATTTACTATGAACTACTTAGTCTACCTCCTCTGCATTTTCAGTAGAGCAATTTTCTCTTTCTAAAACAGCCTGAAATAATTCTTATATTGGGTGAAAACCTCCTTCCTGGAGTAAAGGAATCAATTTAAGTTTTCCAATAAAGAAATTATCTTACTCTAAGTAAACTTCCAAGCTGCCTTTTTTGATACTGTGGGTCTGTGGCAATGTCATCCTGTCTCCATCATTAGCAGCTAAACTGTGTAGATGCCGATGGGTAATTGTCTCAGTAATCTGTCTTTTTTAAAGGGTTCATACTATTTTGAATCACAGTATGCATAAGTGACACACTGCTAAGCTATTTAACATATCACATTCAAATTAAACAGAAGCACACTCCTTTTCAAAACATTTTCTCTGTATGGATATAAAGAATACTCAATAAACTTGAGAAAAATCATAATTTAGACTAATTATGAGGAAAGATACATCTCAGAACAAAATAGGGTATCACTTATGACTTATTTTGGGAAAAAAATAACACTTATGCAAAATGAGTCTCATAACAGATGAGATAAGCCATGATCACACTGCCAAAATCCTACCACAGCTTGGAAAGTTTATTAATTTTGCATAGAGTTTCTTAATATAGGTACAGGTTAATTTTATGGATTATCCAGATATTTTGGTTAAGAATATTCTAGATGTATCTCTTCAGTGGTTTCAGATCTGATTAAAGTGGTTTTGGATCTGATTAAAATTTAAATCATTAGACTGTAATTCAGTTTGCCCTGAATCAACTGACAGTCCCCCTGGTTAAGAAAGAATTCCTCTTACTTGGCTATGTTCAAATTGGGACACAGGTTTGGTTGTTTGTTTGTTTGTTTCTTATTTTCAGGCTAGAACAGAAATACCAGCTTTTCTTAGCTCTCAGGATGCTGAACTTTAGCCAGCTTTACTGGGTCTCCAACATTCCTATTCATCCTTCAGATCTTGGAAATGCTTAGCTTCCATAGGTGATTGAGCCAACTTCTTACTATAATTCCCTATCAATCTTAATGTCTGTCTGTCTGTCTGTCTCTCTCTCTCTCTCTCTCTCTCATATTGGGTCTCTTCCATTCATTGGAGAACCCTGACTAATACAATGTGTCTCAAACAAACTAAATATTATAGGGAAAGAGTACCTACCCTTATCATTTATTCATTCAATTAATAGTTTCAAAACATTCTACATATTTTCAGACATTATTTCAGGTACAAGGAAGGAAAATATGAATCAGAAGTTGTTCTGCCCTTGGTGAGTTCCAGGTCTAGTTCAAGGGACATATTTATTAATTTCATTGGAAATTAGAGCAAATTAAAGGAATTACAAATTTTATTGGGATATTAAGAATCAGTGGAATATAGATCCATTCTCACATAGTAATTCTGGATAAAGTAACTGAAGCTTTCAGATATTGAAACATATTAATTTAGAACTCTAAGCTGGGTGCCTCTTAGTGGTACATTCCTGTAATCCCAGCAATTTGGGAGGCTGAGGCAAGAGGACTGCAAGTTCAATGCCAGCCTCAGCAACTTAGCAAGGCCCTAAGCACCTAATCTAGACTCTGTCTTAAAATTAAATATAAAAAGGGCTGAGAATATGGCTCAGTGATAAAGCACCCTGGGTTTAATCCTCCATACCAATGCAAGCAAACAAAGAAATAAACAAAAAAAAAATGTAGAACACATACAGTTTGAAGTATTGTACTTTTTATTTTTGGAACCTTGAACTAGAGAAGCTATCTACTATAAAATATTTAATTAAATTTGTGTATCTTTAAGGTGTATGATGTGGTATTTTGATATACACATATGCATGTACACAGAATGAAATGAGTTCTCAAAAAGATGCATATACTACATGGAAATATTTGAATAATTTACACATTACAGGGATTCATTACATATTCACAATGGAGAATCTTAGTAGAGTTTAGGTAAGAGTTTTCATTTAAAGGTTTACCCCATATATAGTTTAGTACGTTACAGCAGTGGTCAGAAAATATGGTCTTAAAATACCATCTCAGAGAATCAAAAAAAATGGGAATTTTTATAGTTTCTGTGACGCTTGAATTATGATTAAATACACAAAATTAATAAAGGGAACATTTTTAAAGACAAAATTCTTGCTATGATTGCTTGTATTTGACTAATAAAATATCTTGAATGCTAAACAGATACATTAATATTTCTACACATGGTAAATGTATCTTATATGATGCACATTTAATTTGAAAAGCCTGGATTGTATTCTATTAAAGATAAACTTCTCTAGGCTAAAGAGGTGGCTAGCAGTAGAGTGCTAGTGTGGAGTGGAAGGACTCAGGTTTGATCCCTGGCACCACATACACAAGTACCAGAAAAAACAAAAATCGGATGAAAAAATAAAAACCAACTTTCTCTATTTCACTCTTCCTCTCTCTCTTAAAAAAGAAGCAAAATAAGGATGAACTTCTCCCTGATCCCTTCATGTCTTTACAAATATAAGTAAAGGTGAATAATGTACAGGCTTGTTAGATACAAACATTTCCTCAAATGTCCATTTTTGGCAGCTTCTTGTTTTCAAAACTCTTCTAAGGAGACTAGCTCCTTAATGGGGTCACTGCTATTACAGTAAAAACAATGTATCTTGCCTCTCCCAACTGTAGTTCCAATAATTCTGGGAGATCTAGACTTATGTGGCCAATAATAATTGCATATCAGGAACCTGCCATCTGTCAGACACTCGTTTTCACTCTGCATTCTGTTCTTTAAACAATATCCACTGGAGCTAAATGAAATAAGAAAATTTTCCTAAGTATGTAAGGCCATTTCTAACTTAATTTTGTTATGTTACTATCCCTAATTCCAATGCTTAATCTAAATTGTTTTAAATATCAGCGACAATGATCTCATGAATATGATCACATTATGTATGCACACACGAAGAGCCACAGTATTCTGAGAATGCACGGTGCTTTCTCTGCAGTTCTCAGAGATGGCAAATTTCTCTTTCTAGAACAGCTTGCAGGCTTTTCCTTATAGGTTACATTTTAATCTCTCTATTTAAGGCATCTTCATTTACTCCATACAACCATCAAATCATGAAGTTAAGTCATCTTTACCTCTTACCTCCCCTTCACCGCTATCTCCCATTATATTGACACAGATTCTTACTTGGTCTCTAAAATACTTCTCACTTTGACCTGATCCCTCCATTCCCAGAGTACTGACACCAGACATTAGGCCAAGCTGTCTTTTTCCTTTCTTTTTTCTTTTTTTTCTTCCCTTCTTTTTGAGGTACTGGGATTGAATCTAGGGCCTCAGGCTTGCTAGGCAAGTGCTCTACCACTGAGCTACATCCTCAGCTCCTTTCTTCTCCCTTCGATACATTCTTTGATTCCCTCCTGTGTGCTCCAAAAGCAGTATATTTATTCCTATAATGTTTTAAAGTTAGCTTTGTTTATGGTGCCTTTTGTTCTGCTCTCTACTCTCATAGGGTCAGGTCTGATCCTTGTTGTCGTATTAGTGGCAAGATCCAGCTGTAGCATTGTTGGGAACATGAGGTTCAGCTGGCTTGTAAGAGAATTGGTGGTAAACAACTCTAAGGGGTCCAGCTGGCTTGTAATTAGCAAATTGTCTGACCGCATGACTAAGCTATTCGGCCACTCATTTGTTACAATTGGAGAAAGGTGTTTGCATTGTACCCTACTGGCTGTTGTAATGGATAAATAGAGTAGCAGCTAGTCAGGTGAGGAAGCAGCCAAAGAGGAGCAGCCAGAAGAGAAGCAGTAGCCAGAGAAGAGCAAGAAAGCAAGCAGCCGTGTCCTGAAGGAAGAGACCACAGAAGTAGTCAGAGAAGAAGTAGCAGTCAGAAGAAGCCGCCGCAGCAGCAGCAGCAGCAGCAGAGACGTCAGAGAGATCAGCAGCGGTAGAAGATGCAGGTCCCGTGTTCCAGCCGCCGGCATTCACCCCCTTGTTCCCGGCTCCCCAACCCTTCCTAACTCAGCCCCTCGGAGGATGGCCCA